>JAAAKQ030015529.1:5259-18082 GCA_010016005.3 Zanna intricata
AATATTTTTTTCAAATACCCAAAAAAAATTTGAGACAAATCTATGTCTCGCAGCATTTGAAAATTGCACGGGTAAACCGAGGCATAATAAGTTTGTGTTTCAAAACAAATATCATATACTAAAAAAATCATGCTGTACAATTTTGAATCTAAAAAGTAAAATTATTTCAACTACTGACAAGAAATGATCTGTTGTTGAAAAAAATAAGTTGAAGAATATTATCCTTATTTTTTTGAAAAACTATTTTTACACTAATTATTTACGTATACTTGACAAAAAAAGCACTGGTAACTGGCATATAAATCACACTGCACTGAATAAAATGATTAAATATTTTAAAAAACTAATTAAAATATAAAATCAATATATTATATAATTTTCAGACCTTTCATCTGGAGATCCCTGGTTCGAAACTCGGTCAGGCATGGCATTTTTCACACACACATACACACACTACAATTCATTTATTTCATCCTTAGGAAGATATACCTAACGGTGGTTCCGGGGGTTAAAAAAAATTTTGTTTTATAACTGATTTTAGGAAAAAGCTATGAAGAAACTAAAAATACCATTGGAAACCAAACAGATTGCAAGATTGTAACGAAAGAGATTGTAATAAAATGGTATATAAAACATCACGAAAAGTGAAATATAGAATAATGTCTCGCTTCTTAACTAAAATCAAGTTCTGAGACGCAGATTTATGTCTCGTAGCGCTCGTGCTAATTACCGCTGAGACACATTTTCATGTCACATACCAATCAACCTGTTAAAGAGACATACATTTTTGTAATATGTTAAAAAAATGTAATATTACTCGAAATATAAACATAAAAAAAAGATCTTTAAAAGTTTTTACAAACAACAAAAATTGTTCCATTTTCAGAAATACCTTGTCTCCCGTATAAAGTAGTGTAGAATCCTTCAGTTATTGCGTGTACCGAATAGAAACATAATTATCAAAAAAAATAATAAGTAAATAGCTAATATTTCGACCCCTTAAACAAACAGAATCGTTAAAAAAAAGAAAGTTATTGAAAATTATTTCCAAGTTTTGATCAATATTAGATTTTTTGTATTAAGATTCTTAGCTCTTACTAAATGCAGTTTCCTCAAAATTTTTGTCACTTTTAACGTTTTAATTTTTTTTCTTATTTTTTCACATTTTTTATATATCGTCGTTAATTTTGTAAAATTGCCTGTTAACAAATCGTTACCGGAACATTAGATGAGGTAGAAATCACAGAACAGGGAGTGAATAATGTCACTTCTTTTCGGTTATTGCCTTTCACGTTCTAATAAATGTCGTTAAAAATAATTCAACTTGATTTGTGAAATGTTCACATCTATTCAAAACTCAAATAATGAATCGGTGTAAGTTTTAAATAGCTGACATTTCTCCACAAATGAGTGAGAGTTTATTAGATAAGTACGTTTATTTATTGTAGTTTCACTCATTACTTTTTTTTTATTTTTATTTTACTTAATTTGTATATGTTTCATAGAATTTTATTAATATGTATAATGTTAAATTACAAATAGAGACCGGCTGTTGTAATGTCATATTCTAATCTTGATAAATCAGTTTACTCTTGTACATAATTTGGAATATACAGGTTCAATTCTTTTTTCTTTTTTTTTAATGAAACTATATATTATTCGTAATAGAAAATTGCTACTTTCTGACATTTTTTCTATATATGAAAGACTTACCAGCGAACCTTTTTATTTTCCGATGTTTTCAGATGTTAAAGTTACTAAAATCTGTTACTAAAATTCTGTTGTTTTCTAAAATTAAAAATTTGTTTAAATCTTCTAGCTCTAGACCTGATGGAATATTGTGTTTCCATATGGTAGCTCCCAGATGAAGGTCTCCATCGCTTTTTATACCTGTTCAACACTATTCTGAAGGAAGGAGGTGTTTCTGGATGTCTGGAGGGAAGCTGTATTCATCCCTGTGGCTAAAAAAAATCGTGACTTAAATTCGGCAGAGAACTACCGTCCGATTGCCTGACCATTCACCCTTTAAAAGTGATGGAGAAGTTAATAAATAACGGACTGAAATGGCATCTGGAAGGGATTAAGTTCTCCGCCGTACTAATAGGGTTCATAGAAATCATGGATTATCTAGTATCTACTCAGGCGGATGTCTTTGAGGCAGTAGTCTCTAAGGAGCACCTCCTTGCAGTGATCTTAAACATTGAAAGGCCCATGAGATGTTTGGAAAGAGAGGATAGTATCCTTGTCTTATTACAGAACGGTTTTAAAGGGAATATGTTAACTTTGTGACTAATTTCTGAGCAAACGGACGATCCGTGTTAGGGTTAATGAGATACTTTTAAAAATTGTTGAAATTAAAAAGTAGTCTCTCAGAGATCTGTCCTAACTGTGATGCTCTTGTTGTGGTTATAAATGGGTTAGCAGATGTGATTACTCCACCGGTAAAAAAAAAATTGTCTTCTCTGACCACATCAATATCACTCGTAGAGGCAAGAAAATTGGAACTACTAGGCAAACAGTACAGAATTTGCTGCACTTCGGTGAGCACATAGTAATGGCTCTAAATTATCAGTAACTGTCAATTTATAAGTCAAGATTTATTAATTTCTCTTGACAGTTTGATGGATATAAGAACATTTTCAAACTATATTGAGGTGAAGATGAGATAAAGGAAACAGACAAGATTGAACTTCTAGGTATGACTTCTGATGAAAAACTGCCTTTCTCGAGCTACATTAAGTACACTAAGGCTGAATGTCTAAAGAAAATTAACTTCCTTAAACTCATATCAATCTACAACTGCAGTGCTGAAAAACTCATCATTCTGAACACATATAAAATCATTGTTTTATCGAAGCTTTTGTATGACTCTTCAAGAGAAATAATAAAAAAGAAAGGATCTATTCCTCTGTGTTCTTTTGCAAGGTTTATGTAATTCACTCTATCTTGAGAGTGATTGAGACCGGAAATGTCGACAGCTTCCTGATAATAGATGACTCTGATCTATTTTGACCCTGATAGCTGATGAGTATACTTGAGAGGTTGAGCTGCAGACGATCTGAATCCAGCATTAAAATTATTTATTTCACGCTCTCAAGAGTAAACATTCGTTTGGGTCCCGACCCATTGCCTGGAAGTAACGCGCTGAAAAGGCTGCCAAGAGGGCGACAACAAATGACCTTCGATTAGAATTAACAAGTGAGAGCTACTGCACGAATATAAATTACATAGTCAATGGAAAAAGTTCTGGGTGCTGAGTCCTCCCACGGCGTTTCATGGCACCGAGAGAACGTCTTCAAGAAACCTTTTATACCAAACAATAGAACAGGACAATTCATCCTAACTCGGCTGAGGATTGAGCACAGAAAGCTAACCCACACTCAACTACTTTCTCTTCTTAGCGGAACTCTGAGACGTGCAGTGCAAAATGGTCTAAACTACTTATTCATAGATTTCCCAACGGTTGGGACTATTTAACGACAACTAAACCTGGGTTCAGATGTAAAGAGGTCACACAACCGAAAGAAATACATTAAAAGATTTTTGGAGTTTCTTTGTGATAGTGGGATGAAGAATTTAGCAGTTTTGCTTACGTACACAGTACGCCCTTACGGACACTCACGCCCTTACAGTCTGCGCACACAGTACTCTCTTATGGAGTACTGTTTGGAGTACAATTCATACATTCAGTACTCCCTTACGGAGTACCGTGTGCGCAGTGAAAATAGTCCAATGGCCATGATCCATTATTTATTTATTGCTTATTTGTTATTCATGTTCCAGTTTTTATCCAGTGTTTGGTGTTTATTGTCTCATTATTATTTATGATCACTTAAGTTTTTTAAGTCGCTAATGGCTGTTGTATATTCGACTAAAAACAAACGATTAAAGCCAAAAAAATGTACCTCTAATGAGAAATTAATTTCGAATGTTATTATTATTTTTTTTTTATAATATTATACTTACTGTTAAATTTTTTACATAAACACCATTAGAACAAAGAATAAATGTAAAATTGTGAACCAGATTTTTAGTAAGAAGTATTTTAAAAGAAATAGTAAAGATTTTTTTGTATATTTTTATCTTTTGTACGAAGTAAAGGAAGTATTGTGATCGCGAAAAATTTCGGTTTTCACACTTCATCGAAAATATCCGTTTTGCTCATCCGTGAATCCATTTTGACTATTTTTGGCGTGATATTGTACGCACTTCACTAAGTATTTGTGTATCTCGCATAACTAAAAAATGATTAGCCGTGGGATGTTGAAATTTTGGATTTAGGACTTAGATGTTACAACAGTCCTATTGTGCACCTCCCCTTCTGATTGCAATTGACTGACCAAAAGTGTCCAAAAAACAACAAAACTAAAAAAAAAAATTGGAATTTGGACTTTTTCTTAACTACAATAATAAGCCCTCATTGAGAACATTACAACGATGTATCATAAGTGGTACTTATTTTCATTAGTTTCAGAATCATAGCCAAATAAAATTTTAATTAATAAAATATTTGGATCTTACAAGGGAAAGCACATCGAATCAGAGCTTCATCTCCTTTTTTCTTTTATTAAACTTTTTTTTTTAACTTATTTTTTAAATTTTATTTTAATTTAAATATATTGATTTATTAATAATTATTAATCCGGGATTGTAAAAAACTTTTATTACAACAAATAATAATTTAATTACAACAATTTTAAAAAAAAAGTAATATGTCATAAAATCAAAAGTTATTATTTATTTGGAATAAAATTTTATGGAATTTTAAAATGTGTTCATATAATTTAACAGGCATTATTACAAATGTTTATATGTAACATTTGGTGAAACATCTGATTATTCAATATTAATTGAAAATTATAATTTAGAATTGTATTATTTTTAGATTTTCGTACAAAAAAATGATGTAATGTCTACATCAGATTTTTTCAAACTGTCTTTCCATATTTTCATTTAAAAAAAAACGGCGTTAACAAAAATAACTATCTCACAACGTTTTATACGCAACACATGAATACTTGAAATTATGCTATTTGAAATTAAAATGCTTTTCATTATTTGATTCTTCCTCCCATATTTAGAATATCATCTTAAATTTCACCTAATGCAACATTTTTTTTTAAATTCTTGTCTAACGCTATCTGGTGTTATCGAGTTCCATAATTTAATAATCCACTTGTATGCTTACGGAAGGTTGTTTTATTCTTCTAGTAAGAGTTAGCTGATGATTGTTGCTTGGCATCCAACAATTATATTTTTTTTTTTTAAGATTAACTTTAAAAGGCTTTATCAAACTACATCCAAATCCGGTATCAAAGTCATACCACCAGGTATTACAACTAAATCCGTTTTTACTTTTTTTTTTTACTTCCGATTTTACATTTTCTGTCAAATGATACCTGAATGCATTTAATATTAACATGTATCGCTGTTTTCAAAAAGCCTAAATTTCGGGAACGTTTTAAGCCAATCTTTGACCAAATACTCATCCATTCAACCTTTTTCATTAATTAGGTACGTTTATTAATAATAACAATAATAATAATAAAATAATACAGATAACAATAATAATTTAAGGTAGGTTTAAAGTAAGTTATTGTTAAAAATATAAACTATAATGAGTTCTCCATCACAAATGTATAAATCAAAATATACTACAAAACAACTTAAAAGCCCAGTCAAATTCAAATGATAGGTCTCGCAAATAGGTCGACGTCGACCCGATTATAGATCAATCCCTCCCATTTTTTTGGCAAAAAATGTAGGAAAAAACTGGACCTACATTTGGGGGAAAATGACATTTTTGCAAATAGACCAAAGCATTACAGGAAATTTAAGTTTTTTTCAACTAAAAGACACATCTTTTATAATATCGTAAAATAGAGGTATTCACCAGCGGATTGAATATTTTACTTTTTTTACCGACTTAGAAATAAATTCTAATCAGCTAATTATCATTATTATTTTTTTAAGTAAGATTAAATAAATAAGAACAAAAGGTAAATAGAAATTTTTAACATTTTCGTTAAAAAAGAGTTAAATTTTAAAATTCATCCGAATATAAAGAAAACTTTAATCTTACCGGATTTTTTTTTAACATAGACAACAAGTAAAGATTATTATGGTTTGAATTTAAAGAGATCATTAAAACAAAATAGTCATTATTTTCTAAAAATCTCCTTTAACTATACTATTTGGTTACTGAATTTATAAAAATTATTGTGTATTCTTATATATTTATTATTATTATTTTATTTTTTTCGAAATACAAGAAGAAGAATAATATGAAGGAATGCAATAAGTCAAGCACCTTGTTAAATTGGCAAAAATGAGATTCAGGAAGAAAGGTTCGCAGACAAGAGAGTAGGTTAAAATAAGAAAGTAGGATGAATGTAACGATGCTTCCTGGAAGTCGACGGGGGCCTTCCGTAGTTCCTATGGGATAGTGTTTTATACGTGTTACGCCATACTTCTTGTTCACCTCCAATCCATCTCAATTCAGCACTTGTCACCCACCTTTCCTTATTATCACCACATCAACATGTCATTAATCTCCTGCCATGCAAATCCTAAAAATTTTTAACAATTTATTTTATCCGATCCATTTCTTCTCTTCTTTCTTTCTTTTCTTTATCTTTTTTTTTTCTTTTATTTTTTTATTACTCTTCTTTCCTACAGTGATAAAATCCGTAGTATATTTTCTTTACGATGTATTATTTTTGGTGATGTTTGCGGATCTCCTCCATAATTCAAATAAACGCAAAAATCTTACCTAAATTCTGTCAGTATCATCAGTGTCTTATTGATTGCATTGAACATGATTTACTTATTCCAAAAAAAAAAAGCAGAGATGTTGCTGTATTTCTCGGTAGTTGCATAAGGATTGAAACAGACTTCCTGATAATAAATTTTTAAAATTAATTTAACTATCATTATTTTTTGTAATATCTATATTACTACCATTTTTTTCTTTTTAATTATTTGTTATACCTAGATTAAATTATATCAATTTAAATCTCAAATGACATATTGAATTATTTGGGAAATTTTCGTTTTTCTTTATTAAAAAAAAAAAAAAATTGCTTCCACCTCTCTGACATACTCGGTTTATGTCAACTGATAATGTTTAATTTTCAATAAATTAACTAAAATATTTCTAATTCAATAAAAATAATTAAAAACAAAATAAATAATAATAAAACCGTATTAAAAAAAAAATAGTAATAAATTTTCTATTGTTTAAATTCGATATTTAGAAGTCTGTATCATGATAAAAAAAATTAAATTCGGCAAAAATTTCAAAAACACCGATATTTATAGAATAATTCCAGATTGTTATAAAGTACATTTCGAGCGGACTTTTCTTTAAATATAGATAGAGCTTCAACAAATACTCAAATAAAAAGTCGGTTTTTGAAAGGGACATCAAGGAAATTTGCCTTTACATACAAGTTTTTTTAAATGTTAAAAACTTATAAGTACAAAATCAGCTAAAATTATTTTGTATGAAGGAATACTTGTTTTTTTAACTCTTATCAACAATTTACACTATAATTTTTTATTTCATTATTAAAAAAAAAAATAATAATAACAAACAATAAAAAATATCTCTAAATCCTTTATGTAGGCGATTCAATTTTCATTAAAAAAAATTTTCCGTTTTAATTATCTGAAATAAACTTGAGTTTGATCATAAGTAGAAAAGAAATCATCCAAATCGGTCCATTTGGTGAAGAGAAATAATTTCCTCGCGGGTATATTTAAAAGAAAAAAAAACCAACTTACAACTTATGGGGTCTAATTGAGAACTTTATCATTTTTAAATTCGATTAAAAAATTCCAATTTTTGGAACTACTTTTTCACCAATTTTTTAAATGATATTTCTATTTTTTAAATAAGCTAAAAACGACTTAGGTGTATAATCTCTTATTAAAATTAATTTCATTCCTATTTCAAATAGAAGGAGGAATTGACCATTGCAGAAGAAAAATTCATCCGCATCCCAACCATCTTTCCGTATATATATATATATATTGCCCATCAGCTATAACAGTAATTGTTTTACTTCGTAGAAAATTTTTTTTCTTTACAAAGATAAGGCATTTAGACCGATTAGATTTCCCTTAAACAAAGATTAAAGGGAAATGTATTCTATTAATCGAATATATAAATGAAATTCATTGCTGTAAGATAGAAAGAAGAAAATTTATTTATTTAAATTAATGTTAAAATATACATTATTTTAGTTATCGAATATGATACGTCATAGTGAATAAATTTAGGCTAAATTACAATACTAATTTTTTTTAAATGTGTAGGAAACACCATTCAGAGAATCGAAAAAATGTTTAAAAAAAAAACTAAAATATTCAGTTTTTTTCACTTATTTCTGTATTTTTGTGCACTATAAATTCTGAAAAAAAATTAATGAAATGAACTTAAACTTTTTGATAGTTAAATAAAATATTCTCAAAATTTGACATAATATCGTATAAAATTGAAAAAAAAATCCCAATTAAGAAGCTCTAAACATCGAGATCACGGCACTGACTTCAATCAAATCTATTTTTAAGTAAACAAAAACTACCTAAATTTTCTGAAAAAAACTTAAGCAATTATTTTATTTAGTTGAATCGGTGAAAACAGCCTAACGCTCTATTACTAACATCCTTTTTTTTCTCTTTCTCCATATGATAAGATGAATTCAACAGCATATTAAAAACGCTAAGCCTGACCGGGATTCGTATCCTAAACCTTCCGAATGAAAACCAGAGATACTATTACTCCATCACGAAGGTTGGAGGTTGGAAGTTGTAGTTGTGATAGTTCTAATCAGTTGAAAAATAATTTCAGAAATTCATTGATATAAAAGGAATAAGTATGCGCGCGCGCGCGTGTGTGTATTTATGTTTGTAACTATGATCAACAACAAATTCTTATTTTCATGCATTATACAACTATTTCAAAAAGGAGGCATATGTCATCCTTCAAATAAGAATGACTTTTTACATAAAAATAAATTGAAAGAATGTTGTGTGAAATTAGGTTGTTCATATTCAAACTGACTTCACAATAATTTTCGCAGTTTTATGAGAGCTTTATGACAGTTATATATTTTTTCTACAGTTATCCGTTACCTTTGTTAGATAGGCGTGTTCGTTTACGTTGAGAAATAGATAATATTACTATTATTAATGTGCAAAATTATTTACATATTCATTTGCAGTTTTAGATTGCTAAGTTAAATCTTACTTTATCCTTAAAAGCCTACATTTATCTTTAATTACGTCTTTAATTTATGGTTAATAACAAATCTCTGAGATCTCCCGGGAAATGTTTCTGCTCACTATTTTGTATATGTATTTAAGGATTTCAGAATATAGAAGAGTACAGAAATTAATTTATTGCTTTACATTATTTGTTTCAGTTTTTATTTTTCCTGTTAATTAAGTAATTCATCCTTAACAGAAGGCTCAAGATAGTAGAAACTTGACTCCAGAGTTTCCTTAATAAGCCCGGTGTTTTTGGTTTTTTTTTGTTTTTGAAAATAACTCTGCCTTTTCTAGAACTAAATTTGGGACTCATTTCAGGTTTCCTGTAATCGCAACGGTTACGTTAATTCATGATCAAATGTTAAGGAGTCGTGTTAACTAAATTATAAGTGCTCATTTCAGCACTCGTTTAGTCGCTACTAAACGACTGCAAGTTATAACTAAGCGGCATAATAAGTCAATCGTAGATTATAAAAACAGGAAACTAAATTTTCTAGCAGATGTGAGGAAATGAAAATCTAATCAATCTTCCAATGAAAGTATGAAAATTTTGTTACTAACATTTGACCTTATTTTCTTATATATTTATTTACTAATTTCTTTAACTGATTGAAAATTAATTTATGTATAAAGATATTGTTTTTAAATATGCTGGATCGATTCCTTAACGAAGTAAGTAATTAAAACAGTTATTAAAAAAAATTACTTTCTCTACATCCGGTACCGGTTTTTGATTTGTAGAAAGAGGAAACAGTGAGAGATATTTTTACACTATTACTAATAGTACTTAAATTGTCCCAGTAAGCTCTCCATCAAATAGTTCTTTGGTCCAGATAGCAGCCATGAATCCCAAAGCTATCTGACATTTTTAATTGATTTTTTTAATTTTTGGGGTGAGTTTATTTCGTTATTTTTATATTGTGTTTAAAATTTTCCTGATATAATTTTCACCAAAAATAATATATTTTGAGTTAGTAGATGTGAATTAAAGGACTGATCCGACTTTAAAGAACTTAAAGAAAAAATAATGAAAAATACGACGAGCTCAACATTTTTACCGCTTAAAATACTTTCCCTTATTAGTATTCTATATACTACAATAATAGGAAAAGTAATAAAAAGTGAATTATATTATTTTTCTACAGCTTTAACTTTCAAATCTTTATTTTGATTAGATTAAAAACATTTACTAGCTTTAAGAAAGGCCACGAACAGTTCGAGAATGTTGTTCAATCGTACGCTAACCTTTCCAGATACATGAACACCCACAATCAAATGGTTTTATCGGATTATCACAAATTCATTTTTTATTTGTAAGTGGTTAAACAAATGTCAATTTACAACTTTCTTTTCAACTAAAAATTATGCCGACCTTCATGACATAGTGGTAGCTTCTCAGCCTTTCATCAACAAGATCCTGGGTTTGAATCCCGGTCAGAATTGGTATTATATTATACGGTATAAAACTTTATTTCTAATAATAAATAAAGGACCAGAATAGCAGTAATTTGTCGTAGCCTGCAGTTACGGAAAAAGTACGTAAAGTAAATATTATATCTTTTAAAAGTTCCTTGGATGCAGTTAATGATTAACAAGTGTTAACATATGTTTTAAATTGAAGCAGAAAATAAATTCTGTTTTATTATCTGTAGTATTATTCTTGTGAAGTAAATTAAAAAAAAAATTGATAAATAAATAATAAAATATCGTTTTTATTAGAATGAAATCTGTTAATCCATTCACGATTTAAAATCAGAAAGAAAAAACATTCAAAATTCATCGAATAGTTAGCGAAACAATATGAGGGTTAACGGATGAAAAAACTCAAATACGTGAGTGCTGGTGAGTTGGAACTTGTCGCCGCCACCTCGGTTTGGTCTGGCGGCGTTAACAGGACGAAGATGCGTTCCCTGGGGTCCACGCGGTATAAATAACTCAACTCTATCTTGCTTCAAGTTTTTTGTTTAATTCAGGACTAAGGAAGAGCCAATTTGGCGTACACGTAGGCACAGCAGCGGGTCTCCACACTGAAGAAAATTGAGCCGAGAATTTTAAGTAAGCCGTTAATTTAGTTCCTCCCACACCTGCCTTATTTAACCGCCTGTTAGCCTCTGCCTGCACCCGGCATAAACATACTGCTTTGCTTTTTGTAACATTCCTTTTTTTTCTTTGACCGTACGATTATTTATTTTTTTTTTTTGACCGTATTACAACATTACGTACATGAATTATATCGATTGTGTAAACGCGAAAAAGAATAAAATGAAAATCAGGCCGGTAAACACCACTAACATTAATCACGATAAGGTAATAATTCAAACGATAATAACCTAAGAGTCTAGGATGAATTACCAAATATTTTCTTATTACCGGTCCGTTATTTAAAAACACAATCAGAAATCTGTATAAACTTATTTTTTTATTTATTGTTGACCTACCCGTTCATTCAGAGAAAGAAACTTAATCTTTTCTAGCTATTTAATTACATATACGACTAGCTAGATTGTATATAAAAAATGTAAACTTATACAATATCAAATAACATCGCATTTCTTAATGTGTGTTATAAATAAATTTTACAGAATTCTCTCGGCCTCAAATAAACTCATTAAATTATAAATCATCGCCCGTAAAAATATAATTATAAATTATTATAGATAATAGATTCTTTATTTTAATAAGATTATCGGTCAAAAGTTAAAAACCTTGTGATAATTAATTTTTATAATTTATTTAAATATATACATTAATTTTGTAACCGGTCAAAAATTTTGACATCCTGGTTTTTTAATTTATCAAAGTGTTAATGACCAAAGAATAAATTTAAAAAATTTGAGCACAATTCTGTATTTATGTGTTGGTGTCTACTTTGCTTAATATTTCTGCAATAATTGATTATAACTACAATATTTGAGAAAATTGAAATTTCTTTAAACAATTATGACATTAAACTACTAAATTTTGTATGAAAATTACAGAAGCGACAAAGTAGTTTACTCTTTAATCCATAATTTATTCATCGGAGTTTTTAAAAAATTAGCACCGAAGGAATTATGAAGACTATTTATTGCAGGGCAAAATAAATTATTTTCTCTTGCAATCCAAATATTTTACTAAGGTGACAATTATGTTTACAAACCCTTTGTTAAAGCAAAGAGGTTATCACCCCTTAGAAATAGTCTTCACTAGCTAAAATCTAGCGAGCTAGGCTTCACTACCCTTATCAACGGCCATACCAAGTTGAACACACCAGTTCTCGTCCGATCATCGATGTTAAGCAACGTCGGGCATGGTTAGTACTTGAATGATGACCGCTTAAGAATATCGCGTGCTGTTGGCTTGTTTTTGCCCACCGAGCTGGTCTAGTGGTTAATGCGACATCGCAAATCAGCTGATTTCGAAGACGAGAGTTTTAAGGTTCAAATCCTAGTAAAGGTAGTTATTCTTATACGAATTTGAATACTACATCGTGAATACCGGTGTTCTTTGGTGGTTGGGTTTCAATTAACCACACTTCTCAGGAGTGGTCAACTTGAGATTGTACAAGACT
>JAAAKQ030015540.1:0-18081 GCA_010016005.3 Zanna intricata
AAAAAAAAAAGAGCAGAGATGCCCATGAAGCCTCATAAGAGAAAACTAAATACCCAAAAGAAGTTAAATATTTTGATAAATAAAGATGCAAACCTTGTACCTAATCCTTGTTGTCCGTCACAGCGATTGCTGTGACAAGTGTCCCTATCTGAGCTGAGCCATACTTGGTTGGAGGACCGGCTCCGATAGGTGGAAAAAAAGAAAAAAAAGAGTGGTAGTGAAAGTGACTGTTCCAATGAATATAGAGAAGATAGAGAACTTGTACAGGAAATGGACATATAATGCAGATTTTGAGTAAGTGTTAATAGTAATAATATCAGTACAATCAACAATGCAATCAATCGAAGAAAATAAATAACTTAAAAATTCTAAATAAAAACTGTAAAACAATAATTGTGCATCTAATTTAGTGTAATCACTACTAATTATGTAATAATGAATTACAACTAACAAAATCATGAAAACGGCAATAAAATAAACGCGTTAAAATTGTTGTTAAAATAAAAGGTACTATTATCTTTTCTGCTAAGATCACTGTAGTTTCTATATTTAGTACTGTTTACCTTTCTTAGCTTCATTCTTTTGTCTCTTGTTGACGTGTTTCAGAACCACTGCATTGTCAAAATTATTACTGATGGTGAAATACTTATGATGAATACATTGGTATTTTACTGATGTTTTATGTTTCTGTTAATCTTTTTTTAGCATTCAGTCAACGTCCCTCCCTATATTTGAAGTTATGCCTAATCTGGCCTTCTTCTTGTTATTTGTTAATAATTGATAAAAGAGATGAATAATCATTAATAACCAATAAACAAGATAAGGCATGACGTCAAATATAGGGAGGGGCGTTGACTTAACACTGTATAAAGATTAACAAAAATAGAAAATATCAATACAATAAGTTTTGACAATGGAGTGGTTACGAAATATGTCAAAAAGAAACAAAAGATTGCAGCTAATATAAAGAATGCAGCAGTACTAAACATAGAACAAATTAAAGCATATAAATACACGTTAAATGATTCTATTGCTGTTCTACCACATTGGTGAAAATGTTTCCATTTCTGAAGTTGTACTTGACTAAGTTACTCATATCATTACTCGATTTATTTTCAATCGAAAACACACACGAACTTGACCATACTGATCATTCAAAGTCTAAGTACCAGTCTGATATGGTTAAATTCCTTTGTATTTTCGACTGAAAATTATACGGGTAACTATATGGGTTGATTTGTCGATTCCTTTTTTCCTATATCGATCTCATTTATATATATTTCAATACATATTGTTTTTATTCTGCAACTAACAGAATGAATTCATTAAGATACAAAACACTATTAAGAATACTATTTAATATTTAAAAATAAGTTGTGATATATTTCATCATCAGATCTCTTTTATTGAGATCTAGTATATAAATGGTTTACAGAAAACACTGGCTCAATATAAATATGTTCAGGCATAGAATTGAATGGAGAAAAAAAGTTTTATATTGAAATATGAAGAAAGTTCATGTAGTAGAAAATTATCGAATTAAAATTTAAGCTTGACAGAATGGGTTTTGATTTAATTTTTTGCATACAGTTGAAGATGGAATTGTTCCTAGAGTTCTATGTAGTTAAGTCATATTTGCTCCTAAAAAATGAACGAACCCTATTTTTTTAAATAAATTCAGAGACAAATTTCTATTTTGAAAAAGCATGGTTTTATGTGTGAAGAGTGTTCAATATACATTTTATATAAATCATGAAAAATACATGATGGGATTTTTTTTATTTCATTTTTTGCATAGAGTTCAAGATGGAATTTTCCATAGCATTTCATAGAGAATTACTAATACATATAGATAATTTGGTAAATTATTGAATGAACGTTTAATCTGCAAAATATTCCAAACCATAAAGTCATATTTGCTCATAAATAATCTTTTTTGTAAAAAAAATGAATGATCACTTAATTTGAAAATTGATTCAGAGAAGACAAATTTCTGTTTTGTAAAAGCGTAGTTGTATGTGTGAATAGTGTAGAATATAAATATTAAATAAATCTGAAAAACATTTGATGTTATGTGTTTTATATTTGTAATAATAATCATGATTTAAACATGACCAGAATTTAACAAGAGGAGAATCCAATTTTTTTGTTATATTGGAAAGGATTTGAAATTTGTATTAGTATATTTTGTTATCAGAATTTTCCAACAATTTTTCTTAATTAAGATGTAATAATTAAGACAAAAGAAAAACTTTTGAGAATTTTATGCAGATAAAGTTATACATCCCATTACATATTACAGAAGAGGAATACAATTTGCATGATACATGATCAGTAATTCAACACTAAAGGCAGTTCATGAGCACAAAATTTTATAATGTTCAAGTGTTTTAATTGTATTGTTCATGTTTTAGTTCAGTATACTATTTATGTTAGTGTCTGTTTAGTGCTGATAAAAGATTTTCTCTTAATAACCCAAATTTCATTTTCCACAATTTAAGTCAATACAATAAAAAATAACAAGATGTGAATAAATTTGAAGAGGTAGGTTATAAGTTAACTCAAGGGGCTTGTTTAATTGGAATGTAAGAGTTGAATTTTTTATATATTTTAAATTAATTGCATAAAAACATGAACAGTGACTACTCAGAGAAATCTTACATATTTACTCTAATTACATACACATAAATTTATTGTAATTTTTGTCTCAGTGGGTTAAGTTTGCAAACTTAAGTTTGTTCTTTAACTTTATACTTATATATAACAATAAAATTACAAAAATCTTTAAAAAAATAAAAACAATTCATTGTTACTTTTATTATTATTTTTTTATTTATATGAATTTTAAGCACTACAACTGATATAGCAATCAGCCTTAAATGCTAACAGCTTGCAATGAAAATTCAACTAGGTTTCTTAATTTCAGTAATCAGTGTGAATTGGTTTATTGTATTTGGCCTCAGCCATTGAGACTTTATCTTTATTTGGCATATAAATTTTCAGGATATATAACAACTGACACTTGACTTCTGATAAATAAAAGACAATTAAGGCATGGGATATGTTACTGGAAATAATAAAAAACAAAGATGTTAAGATTCAACTTTTTATTTTGACTAAATTTATTTATTTATTTATTTTATTAACAGCATATAATAATATTTCATTATTCATAACCAGTATTCTCTCTTTCTACTCAGCATTTTAATAATAATAATAATCAATAATAATAATAATCATAATAATAATAATAAATTCTAAACTCTGATTTTAAATATCATACCTAAATTGTTTTTTCTTCACTTTTTAAAATAATAAGGCAATATATGTATATTTTTTAAATTGTAATATTATATCCTTAAAACCCTTTTACCCAGATGTTTGCTACCAATATTTCATGTAGCAATTAATTATGCAATTACTCCATTTGTATAAAATGGTACTTATAATATTATTTCATTTTCTACAAAACACAACTTCATTTGAAGCTTCATACAGAAATAATTTTAATTATTAAATAACAATATTAATAATAATCATAATAATAATAATAAAAATTAATAATAATAATAAAAAAAAGAATTGTTCAACAAATTCATATTCCGCCACATTATGATGAGATAAGGATTTCTAATTTTGTGATATTTATTACACATAACTTTTATGTGCTTTTATAAACTTTTTAAAGTGTTTTGTATTGGGATGATGAGAATAGCATGATGAAAAAATTTAACAAACTGAGGTTAGAGCAGTGAGTAAATATATGTTTCTGAAACACATGTCTCTTCAGCAGATTTACAAGGTTACTGAGCGGACACCTAGAGGACCTCCCATAAAAAATACAATAAGGTCAGGGTGGGTCTTAATATCAATCACTGTTGTAAACACAGATCATGTCAACAAGATGATAATGAAGAGTGTATGGTTATATTGCTGCCAGTTTACATATTACTTGGTAAATAGAATCAATTCTTAATATTACACTGACAATGACAAATGTTGATTCTCAACGAGTTCCATGAATGTTGACTAACAAAATAAAGGCAAACCAGAAGTGACTGAGTTCATCCCATTTAAAAAGCTATGTGGAGGCCCAAAACTTTGGTTTGAGCATTATTACTATTGAGACTTAGACTAATTACTACTCCATTGACACCGCAAAGCATGATAAGAAAACAGTATTTCCTCACCAGCAAGAAAGTTTTGTACTATCAGTATATTGGAAATAAATGAAAAAAAAAAGTGACAGCAGTAGTCCATTAAGATATAGAAGGCTGTAGCAGACTTTTAGAAAAAAATCAAACCATAATACAGCGATTCTACACCGACTTGACTATTATGAATCATAAAACAATCAGAAGGAGATCAGAAAATCTGCCCACAGGTGTCTGTTCCTCCAGGGCAACTGCCCTGAGCTATCCTTCCAAAATTTTCATTACCATAGTGCATTACCATTGCTGTTATGGTATACATATACCAAACAACAATGGCATTACACACAACAGCATTTACACTTGATTTTATAGTCCTGGAATATCCTACTTACTCATTACATCTACCTCTGGGTGATATTTTTTCCTGAAATTGTAAAGCACCTTGATAGATTTAAGTATGGATTTGTTAGTGAGTAGCAGCTGGAGAAAGAAGATAAAGACTACTATGCCAGAGGCATCAAGGCACTGGAGCATTAATCAACTAAGTGCATTGAAGCAGGAGGTGACTACATTGAAGATCTCTCAAACACAGGTCAGAATATGAAATTTTGAACAACCATCATCATAATAATAATAATAACAACAATAATATTAATAATAATAATAATTATAATAATAATAATAGAAAAAATAGATTTAATGGGAAGGTGTGTGTAAGTATGCTAGATGTGCTAATGTGTTCTAATACACACAATGTACAATGACTGCTAATTGTTGACAGCAGAAGCAGCAAGTAGTACAGGTAGTGGTGTAGTAGAAGAAGAATAATAACAGCAGCAACAGCAGCAGCAGCAGTAGAAGGAGTACTAGTAGTAGTAGCAGTAGTGGTGGTGGTGGTGGTGGTGGTGGTGGTGATGGTATAAGTGAAGTACATAGTAGCGACAGCAACAGCAGCAGCAACAACAATAGTGATGAAAAATTAGTTCACTCTTTTATTCAAGTAATTCTGGTTTAGATTGTATTACAGAGACAAAAGATTCTAAAATTTCTGCTGTAAATTACAATTATAACGCAGTTAAAAATACAAAAACATTTATATGCATAAGAAATTAACACCTAAAGGATATGAATGGTTTCAATTGGAAATATGCAATATAATTACAATACAAAACAAAAGAAAGTCTCTAAAAGTAAAATACAATCATTACTTTCACATCCTCCAAATGTATGTATAGTTCATGTCACAACTGATAAAAAAATTCAGGATTACTGCCACAGAAATGACATCACTTTTATGTAAAATAAGCAATGGTAATAACAATAATAATTCTAACCTGAATAAATAGGTACTGATAAACAACGAACTCATTGGGGAGGTTGGGGGGGGGGGGGGTGAACTCATATGACTAAAACATGGTCATGAACTCAGCTGAGTTTAATTTCTGTTGATAGCTGACATTCTTATGCAAATATAAAAATTATACACTTCAGTTTTATTACTAGAATGAAAACTTAATCCCCTCTATATTAATTCAAACTACTTTGATTTATGTAAAAACATAGGAAACATTATTATCACTTCTTTGACACTAATATATTCAAGATATTTTTCTCCTGTTGCTTTTTTCCAGTGTACAAATGCTTCCTGGAGGCAGGCATAGGGTAGATATAATGGTTTAATTATATTGAAAAACAAGTAAAGATATCAAATGCATTAATTTTCTGAATTTATTCACAGATCATCAAGAAAGTTCTTGGAATAAAATACTTTTTATAACATACTACCAGGGCCATCAACTAGATTATAATGAAAATAGTTATATACTATTAGAGATAAAGATGTGCCATTATTTCAGTTTTTCATAGAACTTGTTTAAAAGATGATTGACAGTAAATCTTTTAATTTATAAAAATTATTAAAAATGGAATAATAAAGTGAAACAAAATCCTAGAATCCTGGTAAACATTTTTGAGAAAACAAAAATATACATCTCTATACTCTGTTTTGACAAAACAGAATATAGAGATGTTGAAGAAGCAGTATCTTAATTAAGTAATACTGAATTTATTTGATACCTAAAATGATAGATAAATGGAATCTCAGTAAAAGTTTTGTACATGAAATTATGTATAACTGTTGGGTAAAACATCAAAGTATTGAACCTTTTTTTTTAATTTTTGAATACCTGAGAAAACAAAATTTTATTGTCTTATATTACAATAAAATAAACAGCAAAAGGGCTCAGAAGTTTTAAAGTCAATTATTTTGGGATTAGATAAGACATTTTATATATAAATCTTTAATTAATGAATGCCTTTTTTTTTATTAGTGAATGAGTAGCAAAAACCCAGTCACACAGTAAAATTCTAGTGGAAAAAGATTTCACAAGGACCTTTAATAGATCTCTGAACTGAATAAGAACTGATTAAAGTTAAGAAGAGAAGAACACATTGAAAATAACAAAAATTATAATTTGTGTAATCTGATCTTTCCAAGAACTTTCTCAAAACACTATATATTTTAAAAAGCATATAAATTAACAATCCTACAACAGTACCTGCTAGTTCTATTAATAGTTGCCTGACTGAAGCATTAAGGACAGAAGCTTTTATATTCAGTAAAACAATGTAAGTGTAGAATACACAAGTGTACTAACCTTAACATTAATGTACAATACATATTTAATTTATACAAGGCAATAGAACTTCCTAGGTATTACTAATAACTTTTTTATATTTTAATCTATTAAATACATAATATCGGTCCATTATCTGCAGTCTCAGTGAATAAATCAACACATTCTTTTTTCATAAAAGGATATAATTAAATTATTTTTATTGATAATAATTTTTATATATACTAAAGATTTAAACAGCAAAAATAAAAAAATGAAAATTATATTAGTTTCAGTGCTTCTTAACATATTATTATTATTATCAGTAAATTAATAATAATAATAATTTATTTATATAAATAGTCTTAACTTAAAGTTGATTAATATTCTACCTCTATGTAAATAAATAATACATTAACAACCATTAGTAATGGTAAATAACTTATACACTGAAAACAGTTATTATCCTCACAATATAAAAGTACTACTTTAAATTCTGCCCAGCATTTCTTTATGAAAATGTGACTTAACAGTTTATTAAAAATAATTAAAAGATATTCATTTAAGCTTTTGGTCAATGTGAAATTTATTAATGAGCTTAACGTTCTGAGTTGAACATTTTTATTCTCATCATAAAAATAACCAAAAACAAGGCTAAAGACAGGTGGTTAAGTTTGTGCAAAGCTGATGGTCATTCATCACCAAAACATGAATCCACAAGGCAGTTATTTTTGAGCAGCAGCTAAACAAACTGCTGAAACTGAAGGGCAAAGGAAAGGAATCTATTTCAATAAGCTAACATGACTTCCTAATATATTTTTATTTTATTCATAATGTGGATCTTCACAATGAATATCATCCTGCTGTCAATAGTAACCTAAACTGAGAGAGGGCAAAACAGACATTAGTATAGGTTCACCTGATAGTAAGGGATCACATCATAAAAAAATTACTTTATAAAATATGCAATACAATTAAGCAAGCCATTTTGATAAAAATGTATTTATAAAAATTTTGTTTTAAAAAAATGTAATTACAAGTGAAGATATAAAATAATCATCTACAAAAATTTGTTTACATGGATATTAAAACAAGTTTTATTAGAATTTAGTGAATTCTTATTTCAAGAGATATACAGATAAAAAGAAGTAATGTGATAAGATATTATATTTAAATGAGTTAATATACATTAGGCTCGGAAGAGAAAAGGGGAAAAATTTCTGTTTAAAAAAACAGTATTTTTATTTAATCTCACTGTGAGCTGAGCAATGAACATTCACTTTGAACAGTTTTACATTCCTTTGAACAGGGAAAAATGTATCAAATGAGCTATTAGATAAAATATTGTAATATCCTTAGTTGTAAGATATAGGGTTTATTGCTGATTTGACTCAAACTATATCACTTGTTTTTAGCCTAAGTTTTTTTGTTTATCATAACACTTTCTACACTAGCATTATAAAAATAACATTCAGCTAGTAGCAAACTGAATCATTAAAAAATGTCCAGCTGATCAAATTATTGTTATTTATTTTCTTTAATAAAATACTGGGACAGTCCTTAAGGCCACAGCCAACCACTTACCTGTTACCGGACTAAAGCCTACAGGAAGCAGTATAAACCTTACTTAGAGTTTATTCCATTAATATTAATGCAAATACAATACATTGTTGATCATTTAATAACATTTACTTCTTATTTACATTACTAAATTTATATGTACGTATATGATGAAATATATACAAAACTTAAAATTTAACTATATATTTATATATAAATGTGTTTTTTTAACTGCGAATAGAATATTAATTTAGTAATAATTTTTTTAAGCAAAAAAAATCATATCTTCAATAGCATTTGTCTGATTATATGTTGTAGTGTGAGTGTACATGTTTTATGTGAGTGTTATTTAAATAAATGTTTATAATTAAAAGATTTTTCAACTGAAAACAGCAAACTTAATACTAAATTTTCATATGCTAATGAAAAAACCAAACAAAATCATATCTTCAGTAGAAATTGCTTGATGATATGTATTGGTGTTGTGGGTGTACATGTTTGTTTACAGGTAATATTATTTGTCTGTGGTGTGATTGTGTGCATGCATGTGTTAATTGGTGCACATATATGATATTATGGTAAACACTAAAATAAATATGACTTATTTATCACGCACCATATATGTCAAACATAATTCAGGCGAAAACCAAAAGAAGTTGTTCTGTTAAACTGAAACAACTGAATCTTACATAGTTCTTAATACGATTATTATTATTACTGTTATTATTATTATTATCATTATATTATAATAAATAATTTATTTAATTTTTTTTAAGTATTTACTTTTTTTATTTTTATAATATTTTCAGCCAAAAATACTGATGACTGGGTTTTTAATAATGTTATAATTTAGCCAATAATATATTATATCAATTTATGTAGTTAAATTAATAAGTTTTTTCTTTTTTAATTAAAAACTAGAAAAAAGAAGGCAGATTAAGTTACTGTCACCTTGATATTTAACTGAAAACTTATGTTAAAAATACAACACAATTTTTTACTTTATTACTGTTAATTTTGTTCAGAAATATAACATGAAAAACAATAAAATACATATCAGTACATACAGCATGAAAGTGCATGTGCATGTGCAAAAATATCAGCATTATTTATGTACTTTGATGAGGAAAGGAGATGATAAAAGGTAGAAAATAAGGAGATCTGACTGTTTCTTATGATAGCTGAACAAATATATATTTTTGATTATTCTTTCCTGAATAGACAGCCCAGTTGTCTTTCTTTCTTCATTTAAAAATAAAACACAAAAACTGGCAATTCTTGATTAATCTTTTGATTAGTATTATGAGTATAAAATTTCATGCTGTAAACAAATCAATGTATATATAAATATCTATGTGTAAATAATCTTTTTCAATATGACTATACATTAATACTTTTAATGTTGACGTCTCATCTAATGGATATTATCCTTCTAAAAAATGTCGATATATAATCATACATGTCTTGGAAAATTGTTATACATTTAATATTTTAAGATATTTTATTTTATTTTCTCCAATGTACAAGAAACATCAGTTTATTAAATGATAACAATGGAAATTGGTTTTGTTCGATTTACTCCAAATAAAGTTGAACAAATTTGTATTGATCAACATCAGCTGATCTACATAGCAGTATTTGGTTATTTTTTTGTACTAGTTACAGGTTTTTTTAAAATTAATTATTTTCTGATAAATGTAGTAATTTTAGTTTAATTATGCTCTTATTTATATTAATGCACTATATCTTTTGTTTTTCTATTTATAACGGCTAACTGTTCAAGTACTCTGTTAAGTGAGAATGCTGTGGTCAATGAAATTATTTTTAAGTTAGTGAAGATATGATATATTTTTTAACCATGAATAAAAATAGTTTGTTACAATTTTCAAAGATTTCTTGAATGTACTGCAGCTTTTAATAGTTGGGATTTTAGAAAGATATTACACATTAAGTAGGTCCTTAGATTTTGTTCATTGTTATTATTTCTGTTATCAATTTATTTTATATAAAAATAAATAAATAAATTATAATTTACTTGAGTAAATAAATAACAGTTTGCCGGTATATACTTAAAATTTATGAATTTTTTCTATGTGAAGTTGGATTGAAACAAAATAAAAACTCATTCTCATTAAAAATTTTATTCATTCAATAATAAAACATTACTTTGATTAAATATCTTTTAAGATTTTTGTCTTAAAGAGTGTACACTCAGTATAATATTTATATATATATTTTTTTTCTTCTACTCATTACATGTTTTGTAGCTATTTTCATAAATGTTACTAAAATTACAATAAACAGGGCAGATTTCTGGATACTTTTCAATAAATAGTGGTATTGAAAGGGCTAAAAATAAATATTAATTTTAAATTTAAGCTTCTATCTATGGAAATACTAAAAAATTTGTGAAAAATTTCAACTTTATTGTTACATGGAAAAATGCAGACAAAAATTACAAAAGCACTGAATTGTTTACACCATCATTTATTGTAGGTTAGGTGTGGTTGTGGAAATATAAATAAAAATGACAGATACTTTCAAAGCAAACAGTAGTTAAGGAATAATAACAATAAGTAAAAAGGTGAGTTAATTTAAAATTATTATAATGAAATTGCTATGCACTTTATATTCAGAGAAAAATATTAAAATTATAAAAATAAATTGTGAATTTCATTAATAACTATTAAAAAAGGGATTGTAAAAAAATAAATAAATAAGATGAGTTTAATAATGTGCTACCTAGCATTTAGTGTTAAATAATCCAGTTGATAAGAGTATGATTGATTTTGTTCATAATACAATTCATTTCCTAAATTTAAATTCTCAGACTAAAATAAATTAAGAATGCTGAAAAGAAAATATAAATTTTAAGTTTACCATTCAACTATGATTATTCATATGTAATGGTCTCCTAAACTAATGTGATTAAATATGAAATATTCATAGAAATGTTTTAAATAACTTCTTATCCCAATTTTTACTAATTCTACAACAAATACTCAAGAGTGCACCTAGTCAGTAAACTATATCACTTATGTTCAGCCTCACTGTTAACCCCTACCCTGCCAGCCATTATGGAAATATTTGAAAGAAGGAGATGAGTATTAAAATACCTAGGTGTAAAGGTTAATAAACTTATAATTAGGTTATGCATTATTAATGTATGTGATGATAAACTTGGAAGGCACCTAAATTTGGCAATTGATTTGAAACAAATCATCCCTTAAACTTTCTCTATGCCTATCTTATGGACTAATAAAGCCACTTTTAAACAAAATAGCCAAATTAACAGGCAGAACTATGTACACTGGGATTCTCAGATTTTGATTTTGAATTATGTAAGTAAAAGGAAGTTACAAATGTATATTTTAACTATTCAGGTAGAAATTTACAGCGATATACATAAATAGTGAATAATAATATACATTATAGGTTCTTACTTTTATTATGTCAAATATAAAATCCATAGATGAATACGGTAAATGCATCAGAGAAAACTCTACTTTTGAATCTACAAGAAACAATTGGATCTGAGGACAAGATCACGAACTACTTCTAGAGTAATTGCATTAGAACGCTTAAATAGCCATTTTAATGAAGTCTAGTTTACGTATACTAATCGATCAGCCACCTTGATCACTAGAACCTTTTCTTCAAGAACTCAATACAAAGTACAAAAAAATAAAGCACAATTTTCTTAACTAGACTTGAAGAGTTATTTATTAAAGGAAATAACTAAAAATTAGTAAAAAATGAACTAATACGCAACTATAAACCAGGCAATAGAACAGCTAAATTAAGGAAGTCATTTTAAGGGCATTGATCATTGTTTTACTTAGACAACTTGTTGTTGTTAAAATAAATAAAGAAATTAAGTAAATAACATAAATAATAGTTCATTAAACAGATCATGGAATGAAGAAATTAAAAGTAAATAATAATTGAAAATAATTATGAAGACTATTATTTTCTTTCTATTTTATAAGTGAAAATAACATAAATAAATACAGGGAACATTCTATCAAAGTACTCTTTAAATTCACCTTTAGAATATAATACACCAATCAGATATCAAATATTACAATAAAAAGTAGAGAATAATGTAGGACTTTTTGAATAATGAACCCTAATTATGTAATAAGCATTAATATTAAACATTTTCAAAAAGATAATAAATTTATTTTGAAACATGATTCAACAACTTTAGTTAGCAAACATTTGCCAAATCTGTATATTACTTTTTCCAATTTGGAGAAAAAATGTGAATACCAGTAACAAAAAATTTCTAATTTCCAGTTTTTCTCTTTTTTGTTAATGACAGAATCAAAATCAAATTATGTACATAGTAACACTGATAAATTAATTTCAAAATAAATTTCTATTTTAACAACTGTTAACTTCAATTCTTTATAAATACCATTATATTAACAATAAAATAAATAAATAAATAAAAAACCAAAAACAAAGAATTTTATATTTATTAATTACAACAGTCTGGACTTGAAATATGATAAGAGACTGAATGTTAAACAGTATATATAACAAACAAGCTGTATGTACGAATATTTAGTTAAGCAGAGCAGCCTGGCAGGCAGTGATGATGATGATGATGATGCATTCAGTCATAGATAACTTGCTCATGATAAATAAGCCACATTATATACAAACACAGTTATATTTTGAGTGTACAAATATAAGAAGCACTGTAGCAAAAATATAAAATAAAACTCATACAACAGGCAACATTAAAAAATATATATTACATTATAATAGTTTTATTATATATTTATGTTTAATTATCCGCTCATTTATTTCAACTTTGATACGGTTAAAAAAATAACATTATTATATTATCTGTTTATAATTTTTTATCACATCCTTACTTACGGCACTATTATCATTTCCAAGCACTTAATACAAACATATAAATACATATACATATATGTATATATATATTTATATTTAAATTATAACAAAAGAAAAATTAATTTATTACTTTTTTTAAATAAGGCAAAATAAATTTTTAACACACAAGATTTTAAAGAAAACATCACACATTTGTTATCAGACCGGCTGACAAAACAAATATACTTAAATAAAACTGCTCATATATATTTTTTGGGTGGATTACATGTGTGTACAGAAACAACATACCACATACACAGCACATGCATATATAAATGAATGTACATACAGGTGTGCGTATGTGTTTCGTTTATTAATTTATCTACATAAAATTATACTAAAATTTTATTAGCATTATGTAATTACATTACATATAAATTATATTAGCATCAGTGCATATAACAATATAAGAAAAGAAATTTGCATCGTTTATGTATAAAATTTCTATGAAGTTGTAGGGTCAATAAATAGATTACTATACAATAATCTTTTTTCTTTTACCAAATAATAGTTTAATTGATTTAAACTATCAACTAAATAACAAAATAACAGCATACACTTTTGTACTTACTATTGATATTATTACAAATAAAACAATCTTATGAATAAAATTAATATAAGAAAATTACACTAACATACATATATTTTGCGAATTTTTGCAATTTATAAAATGGGTTGCATCATGCCACAGGTATTAATTTTCACTTTTATATAAGTTAAAAATTAATAAATTATTCCACTCTTAGAAATTATGCACTAACAAATGAAAAGTCTATTGGCACACTATCCATTACAAAGTTCAACATTATAATAAAATTTTAAACAATTTTTAACAAAATAAAATATTATATAACACTATTATATAAATTTAAATCTTATATCAGCATAATAATAAATTAACAGTTATATATATATATATATATAAGTATAAAAAAAATGTTTATTAAAACAAAATATCCACCCATTAATATTTTGAAAAATCTTTACTATTAAATTAGCCGTGGTTAACAACACTGAGTGATCAGTACAACTATTGATCTTGAAATAATGACAGTAAAAATAGTAATAATAATAATAATGATGATGATGATGATAATAAAATAATAATTATAATAACGATAATAAAATTATAATAATAAACAAATAGAAAAAGAAATGGAACAACTGGAAACAAGTTTGAGCTGGGAAGGCAAAAATGTCGATTACCATTATTAATGTTATTTTTCTGTTAATTAAATGTATACTGTTAGTCTTTTAAGAATATTATTTTAATACAGCAGAACCTCACCTCTAATTAAATGCTATCAATTTAAGTTTTTTTTTTTTTTTATAATCAGTATCTTCATTGTAACAAAATAAAAAAAGGAAAAATTAATCAGTGCAATTTTTCAAATTACCTATCGACATAAGATTCATCACAGCTCAATAAAAAGAAATTTTTAACATAAAAAAGCTATACTAGTAATAATTACATTAGAACTAAAACTAAAATATTACATAATATTTCTTATATATAACATTTTAATTAACCATTATATCGTTGATAACCATCTCACAACTTAACCACAAGTGTTAGTAAAACCCAATCCCTACATCCATGATTTGTTTGTATTTTTTTTTTTTTAATTTTTAACATAAATATTATCAAAACGATTAACAATTTATTAAATAAAATCATTTAACAGAAAAAAAAAATCATTTAACTCTGTCATGGTCATTGTTTCAATGACTTGTGGATGCACATATTGACATCAACACACTGACATGTCAACATATACTATTTTAATCACAATTTGTACATCACACGTTATAATTATTCACTATACTTTTTGTTTGTTTATTCCATTTTAAATTTATATCAGAGCAATGTATAGTAGCAGCCACTTGCATTCACACTCGTACTAGTGCTTGTAGCCGAAAATGGCTGATACACACAGTCCAGTGCTTGTCTTATCAACAACGGCCGTAACGGGGTGGCCATAGTGGAGGTGACACAGGCAGCACCGATATTATCACTAGGATAAATAGACCTGTAATAAATAAACATAATTTATTAATAATAATAAACTAATTTACTTGCTAACAAAAATAAAAATCATTCATACAATAATAAAAATCAAGTAAATAAGCGATGAATGTAAGAAAAAAAACAGAAGCTTCTTCCTTAACTGATGTTATTTCAATTAACAAATTTAAGTACTGGAAATCCTTGCATAGAAGTCAACATTTCTGAAATGGAGGTATAATTAAAAATTTGGAGATTGACTTACATGGTAGGGCTTAAATTAAAATGTTCTAATTTTTCTAGCCTAGTTATTAAAATAAAAATTAATAACTTACTAATATTTTTAAAATAATAATTATTAGTATAATTATTTATTTACCAAATAATATTTTTTTAATTAATTAATAACTATATTATAAATTTTCAGATGTTGAGGATTATCTTTTGCCCATTAGATGTGTACAGACCTACACTAATCAGTAATAATAGTGTAACAGTTATTAAATAGCCTCTCCTTTGGTTTTCATATGTCCATTTGAGCATGTGGTTTCCTAATTAAGATTAACAAATTTGCCTGATAGTATAACATATCTTGAATGAGGAATTTTTTAAGCATAATCTCCATTATTCTGAACAATTTTTTCATCAAGAAATTACTTAAGTGTATGTAAACTGTCTGTTTATCATTTACTTTTGTTTGTATTTTTTAAAAATCTACAACTTTGGTAATAAAAGAATAAACTTTAATAAAGAATCATACTTCAAATGATATCCATAATTAAAATATTAGGCACACAACCATAAAAATAAAAAATAATTAGGAACAAATTAAAAAAAAAATCTATTAATAGAACTATAAGTTTAAGAAGCAGACATTAAGATTGAATACATTCATGAATCCTTAATCTATATGTTTGTAATAATGGATCAAGCTTACTGTTGGTATTGCCAAATCTCTAAAATAAGCAATAAGTATATTCATCAATAAACAAAATTTAAACTTGACTTATATGGATGATCTATCATTAAATAAAAATTCCATCAGAATGAAATTTGATTTGTAAAATGAGATGATTTATATTAGTGATTTGCTGTATTTTCATCAATTCTTTATAATACAAAAGTGATTTTTCTCGTTTTTATTTGATGCAACAAACTTCTGCAAAATTATGTGGATGTTCAAATCATCCAGACAATTTTGTTATGTCTGTGGTAAATTTACTCCTAAATCTCAAAGAAAGACTATTTCTGAATTTCTAAAAATGGCTTATAAATTTTTTTTGATTCTGCACTCGAAGGATTGCGATAACAATGGGGGGGGGGGGCTCCTTTTGTTATTTGCATATTGTGCTCAGTATCTCTAACTGAATGGTTGAAGGGGAATCAATGAGCCATGCCATTACCTGTATCTCCGCTGTAAATGCTGAGGTTCACACCAAACCTCGGCATGGTTTGGTGTGAACCTAAGGATCACTTCACTGACTATTAGATTTGTATGAAAAATATATCTGGATTTTCATTCAGAAAAAGAAAATCCATAAATGTACAGATGTATCCTCAGCTCTAAAGCTGGTATCACACGGACACGAGTTACATGTTTCTATACCACCATCTAATCTGACATTGCTAGAAGAACAATCTGAAAATGAAGTAGATGATGTAAAGGATGTTAAAGAATTTATTCTTGTCTAAAGAAAAATATCCTCATTTAATTTAACAACACGAACTTAATGATTTAGTTCACAATTTAAAGTTATCAAAGCAACAAGCTGAACTTTTGAGATCTAGACTCAACAGTGGAATGTTTTGACAGAAAAAACAAAAGTTACTATGTTTAGAACTCAAAATAAAAATCTTTCAACTTATTTTACTATGAAAAATTCATTGTGCATGTATACTGATGTCAATGGCCTGATGAAAGAGCTTCGAATTCAGCATGTATGGCTGGTGAAAAAAATGTAAAGCATTTATCATTAATTGAGAATGGTAAAATCATACTGCCCCCACTTTACATAAAACTCAAACTCATGAAATAATATTTTATAAAGGCACTAGACAATGATAGACCAGGATTTAATAATTTAAAAATAAGTTTTCCTAAATTTAGTGATGGTAAGATGAAGGAGGATATATCTATCAGTCTGCAAATCAAGAAACTGTTTAATGCTTAAGGACTCAATTTTTGACAATAAACTTAGCGAATGTGAACAAGCTGCATAGAAGTCCTTCAAAGATGTTGATGGTTTTTTAGGCAATAGAAAAGTTGCTTATGTTATTTTGTGGTTAATAAGCTGTTAGAAAACTACATATAAACATTTAGGATGTTGGATGTAATTAAAAATTAATTTCCTACACTCCTACCTAGACTTCTTTCCACAGAAAATTTGGGCTCTGTCACCGATGAGCAAGGAAAGCGCTTCCATCAAGATATTCTGACCATCGGTACCAAGGAAGGTGGGATCCTGGAATGATGGGTGATTATTGTTGGTTTTTATTTGAAAAAACATTGAGCAAGTGAAAATGTTTATCAATATACTTTAAAAATTAAAGGTAAGATAATTCCAATGATCTAAATTTTAAAAACTGTTATTTTAAAGAATTCCCAGTGATTTAGACTTTTAGAAACTGTTATTTTAAAATTGTGTTGATGTATTTCAATTTATCTGTGTTTCAATAAGTAAAAATTTAGTTGATTTAACCAAATGTTAAATGAATACAAAGTAATAATTTTTTTAAAAATATTTATTTCATAGTCATTATGCAGATTTAGGAGAAACTTTGAATGGCATGGATGAAGTCCTACACAACAACTATCGCATGAAAATAAACAAGAACAAAA
>JAAAKQ030015551.1:35052-45618 GCA_010016005.3 Zanna intricata
TATATATATATATATATATATTTTAATCATAACTGATGATGCATGATCTAGCAAAAATACATTCATGAAATATTAAAGTAAGTATGTCATATTTCAATATTTTCTGTACTAGGTGGCTTGTAGAATTTAAATATATATTTATTTATTTAATGTAGATGAATAAATTTCTGCTGTATTTAAATAATTGTTAAAAATAAATCTAGACATTTTATACAAAATAAACTAATTATCATATTTAATTACAAAATATAAAGAAATTCATAATAACTTTATCATTATTATTTATTGTTAAGCAGCTAATTAACCCTGCAGAACAACATTTTTCAATCAATAAATTTAAAAAGAAAAGTTTTTTTTATAAATAAACTTTCAATTAATTCAAGAAAAACTGGATAAAACTTAGTAGTTATAATAAACTCATTCAGTTTGTTAAAATATTTGTAAAATTAATAGCCCTTCATAAAATATAACTTTCAGCTGAGGTTTCAATTAACAATACTAAGCAGCAGCAATAACATTTAAAAAAAAAATATTTATACAACCTACAGACTAAATTTTAACAAATAAAATTTCTCTTACTGTATATTTTAATTCTTACATTTTTGTGCACTACTATTTTACTTTAAACTTAATTTATAAATTATCAATATCACTCATAAAAATAAAAACTGAAATTTTACCTATTTTGTGTTTAAAATGACATAAACATGACTCATTTCAGGGATGATTTCAGCAAGTTTTTTTCAATTTAAAGTAATTATACAGAGAGTACTATTATTTAAACTATAAAAAGTAGAAGATTATTTATTTAACTCTGATTTTTTTTTGTAATTAAAAATAATATGATGTATCTTCTGGTATTTTTATAATTTATTCTAAAAATCACTATTATAAAGCAGTAGCTTTTATGAGAATCATTAAGAAAAATTCAATTCAACTTGGCTATAAATTCTATAGCAAATATTAATCTAAAATTGGCACAATTAAGCTACAGTAGTAGCTTTCACTGTTTTGAAGAAACAGCATAAAACAAATACAAAACACAAAATAAATACTGAAGTACAAGATAAACGTTTATTAAACATACTGAACTAGAGAATTAGACAGAATTACATAGAATTTCAATGTTAATTATTAAAATTTCTAACTCGGTTTAATTTTTTTTTTTCAATTAAATATTAATAATTCATATTTATCTCTCAACACTTCTCTAGAAGTCTACCAACTCTTGGACATCAAAGCCAACTAACTAATGTAGGCATGGCCAAAGGCTTGTAGTGCCTTATGGTGATTATAAGAATATATGTCAATAAAAAATTATTAATAATTATTTTTTACTTACAGGACAATATCAATTATTTCATTATTATATTTAGTAATTTGCTAAACTGTGGGAAAAAATAAAAATATGTTGTATAATATTACTGCATTTTTTTTCTTTAGTATAAAAGCTTCATTTATCTGACAATATGGAAATAGTAGTATTAAGAATTCAATGAATACATAAAAAAAATAAAAACAGATGTAGATAGTACTACAAATAACTTGTAATACTACAACAATCCAAAATCTAAAACAATAACATGATTAATTTTTAATATGGAATACTGTTCCATATTATATTAAGAGTTAAAAAATTACAACTAACATAAACTGATATTAAAAAAAAAAAACTTTATATAACAAGTACCTTATAAAAGTACAGAAATAATCATTTCAATCAAAAAGTAAAGAGATTCGTTGTACATATACTGTCTTATTTATGTTCTTTACTAATTACAAATTTTAAATATGTTTATAAAAATATTTAATACTGTATGAATGTAACACACAATATACAGGGAACTTTAAAAACATTGATTCTGCATACAAAGAAATATTTCTCCTATCATAAATACTAATAATAAGGGCAACTATATATGATAATGCATTACAGAAAGATTAAGATAAGCTTTGTTCATGTTAGAGTTTAATAAAATTATCAATGCACACTGTAGATGAAAATAAACTAATTATGTTATTACTGGGCAATTAAATCACCAGAAATTTACATACTAATTATTAACATTAATTACAATTAAGTCTTCCTTACATAACTAATATACAGGAAATAAAAAATTCACAAAAATTAAGAATCAATCAGATGTTTCATTATTTAATGTGTATAATTAAGTAAAGTGAAAAGGTATTAAATCTGTAATAAAAAATAAATAAAAAAAAATCAATATGTAAAACAGTAAATATTTATATTAAATAATTAAAAAAATGAACAAAAACCACTAGTCAACTAACACAGACCACTCCCATCACATACATAATCATTTTATAAATTTAAATATCAAATCTAATAACAAAAATCTAGATCCATCCTCTACTTGAAAAAAACTATATATATATATTTACATACAGTTCACAGCCTTCTCAATAGCATAATGATATTTCTGAGCCACGAATTTATTCACATTGTCAAAAATATAAATTTTATTATAAACTTAACTTTCCAAACTAACAATTTTATTTTATTTTTTCTTTATTTACTTTTTTAATTTTTTTTTTTTTTTTTTTTTTTTTTTTTTTTTGCTGACTAAAATATAACCATACTTATATTTTTTCCAAAAATACAGACAAAAAAATTTAATTAATTAAGTTTATAAAATATTACATTAACGAATAACTTATATAAAAAAGCAAGATTACTTTTCTAAGTAAACATACAGGTATGTAATATTTTTACAAGTTAATGAATATAACAATAATTCATCCTGGTTAATCACTTAAAAAACGAATTTGAATTATCTTACATGTAACAAATAATCTTTTAACTATTACAGAAAAAGATGGTTAACACTCCACACAATATATAACTTATCAAAATAAAAACTCAATAAAACTCTTCTTTGAATAGATTAATTCAATTTTGTAATGATACAAAAATCAAATTATTAGGTTTTAGTAGAAACCCAATAATCTAAATTTGACAAACATCAAGTAGTTTAAATACATGATAAAAAAAACATGTTTTATAAGCATGTGAACATAGTAAAAGCTAATAAATTAAAAGAAGCTGTTATTTAAAAAAAAAAAGAAAAAAAAAGTTAAATATACAAATCCGATTTATTTCCTCTACATACTATCTAAATTCTTTAAAACTAATTTTTTAACACAATTAACACATTTAAAATGGTACACAACTACAAAACTAATTAGTAAGAAATTAATAAAAAGCAAATATCAGCATTCCACATGTTAACAAAAAATAATAAAACCTCTAACATAAGTAATATGGAAACTAAACTATTTCTATACTTAAGTTTTGCTTAAATCATAGATTTCATTATACTGTATCTTGTTCAGCGCTTTCAGATTGTATAATATAAATCCATTTAATAGTTTTTAGGTGGAAGCCATAATGAATAACCCTGAGAAATGAATAATTTTTTTTTTTTAAATAAAAGAACATTATCTAGGTAAACACCTCTTAGTCTTATTTGAAATGAGGCTAAGAGATGTTACACTGTAATAAGTAAAGTTATTACATTTTTTTTATTTACCAAGTAATTCACTAAGTAATACAAAATGACTCTGCAGATAAAATTGAACTTGAAATATATGTTTTTATGGGTTTTAATTCTTTTAAATTTGTCAATGAAAATGAATTAATTATCTATCTCCAGTAACTTAATATTTTTGGGATCTTTTGTAATCTACATTTTATTGTATTTAAAACATACTTGTACTATTACTACCATTTTCACTACTTATGTGAACATTCTCTGAACATAATAAAGCATATTTCTGAGCCTAAATGCTTAGAGTTATCTACCTATACCTAGAAAATGTTACTAAATGTCCCAAAAACCTATGCAGCAGAAACACATCAACCATATCCCATAAGCATGCATGGTCAGAAGACATATATTGCAGTCAATGCAATGGCAGTGTAGTGTAAAATCCTGTTGTACATCACACCTGCAGCACTGAGAATTTCTAACTGTGACTTAAAAGTTAACCAGATTTTTTTTGTAATATATCTAATAACAAGTTAAGAAAATTTATCTTAAAATAATGGTAAAATATAAACAGGGTAATCTATGGAACAGTTAATGCCAGGAATATCTAATAACCAAATTCTCTTAAAAATAATAAATAACTGTGCATGCTAAAAATAACTTTGTCAAAAATTAGAAAATCAAACTAGCAGCAGCATCATTTGGCGCATGATTTTGTAGTGTTTGCAGGTATATAAGAAACGGATAAAACAGAGTTTGCCATGAATAAAACTTAAGTTAAAAATTACATTCACAAAGGAAAAGAAGGACTTATCTGAATGTCTACAAGGAGTCATTTTTATGTAGGTTACACTGTAATCATCTGCAAACTTAGTCATTATTTTCTTTATGTGTGTTATATCTATACTGTGACAAATGTATAACGTACAAAAAAAAAAAAAAATGGAAATTGCAAAAGACTGGTAGACAGTTACAAAAAATTTGTGAAAAGCCTAAGCAATTGAAGTTGATAATCATTTTGTTAAAAGTTTGACATATTTTTAGAAAGTAATATAAGAGTCAAATTCAAATCCAATTAGTTAATGAAATTAAGTCACAGTTGAACATTCATGTTACACATTTTTATACAATTTACAATGGTCCCTGGAATAGTTCACCTATAATTAAGAACAAAGTCACAAAATTGAAAGGAAGAGCACTGAATTTTGCCTTCCAGATTCTTTGCATTCAAAATTTCTTGAAAATATTTGGAGTAGAATTTCAATATTTGTTGAGCCTAAAAATTGTATAGGCCTCATGTCAAGTCTATAATTATGTTACGCTTACAGAAAGGACATAAAAAACTAATGTAAGGACATAAGATGCTTGTTTAATGTAATTTTTTACATAAATTTGGATAATTTTGTTTCAATTTAACACATAATAATAAAGTAAATGACAGCAACAGTGGAGGTTTTTGGCAATATATATTTATTACATAACATGTTTTATATAACAATAAAAAATGTGATATAATAAAAGTTTTTAAATGAGTTACGTGTTCATTTATTTATTTTTTATTTTATCTTTGTAGAGAGTTCTAGTTTTTGGATTAAAAGACAATATTAAATGAATTTTACATGAAAATCAAGATGACAAATCTTAATTTTCCTCCTTTCTTTTGTGCTGTTACAATGAATTTTAAGATTTTCAATTTCATGTAATGGAGATAATTTAAAAAATTAATAATAGCATACAATAATGGTTATTCCTTTCTTAATTTTTAAACCTAAATTTAGAACAGTATTATGATTCAAAAATAAGAAATTCAATTTTCTCAAACAGATAAGTGACATATCTGGTTTTTCCTATAAAAATTCCTTCATCTAACAAACTAAGAATTTTGATTAAGCTCTATCTAAATTTAACTATATAAACATAATGAATGATGTTAAAAATTTTATAGTGAATGATTATATCATTAAGACAATATTTCAGTTAAATTAATTTTGTTTCCATGCTTAAATTGATAAAGAATCTAGGCAAATTAAAAGAGATTGTTGTTACTGAAAACATAATTTTGTCAAATTCAAACGTGGATTTATTCAATATAAAATCATTTAAATTTTAAGTTTAGATAACTGAGGCTACACTTTAATATAATGAACATAGAATTAAAACATATTAATTAACTTTTAAACAAAAATAAAATAACTGAAATACAAATGTTATACTAAAAAATAATAATTACATGATTTAATTTATATTCAATATTAAAGAATGATATCAACAAATAAACTCATAAACAGAAATATACAACATTTTTTTATCTCTTTAATTCAAGTGATAAAAAGAATTCTCATAATATTTTATATGTAACAGAAAATTAAGTAATTAATTTTTTTTAAATACACAGGATTTTTGGCATGTTAAAAGAAAATAAACGACAATTTAAATACTTTTAACAATAAAAAACTCAACAAGTATAGGATAAATTAATAAAAATTTACACAACCCTAATTTTATCAGCTAGCAAAAATCATGGGCTACGTTAACAAAAATATACTCTAAAACGGTAACTAATAATATCTTTGTGCTTTTTCTTTATTAAAAACAAAAATTTTTATATATTTTTCAAAAAAAAAAAAACATGTTTTTTTATAATTTTATTTAATAACGTGCAATATATATATTTTATAATGAAAAATAAATTTATATTACATAAAAATCTTATATAGTTTACGATTATACAAAGATTACTATGATATTATATTACTATGATAATAAGTGACATTTTATACAGTAATTAATTCTATGAGTGTAATTATTATTCAATAAACATAATATTACATGAAAACACTAATTAAATTTTATTTTAAGCCACAAACATATTATTGTGAATGTATTATATACACTTTAAGAATAATAAATTATTGAGCACATAAGCATGCATAAATATAACCATCAAATGTCTCTCAGCATTCATTACCATACTGAACAAATATTACAAAGTTTATATCACACTTGAAAAAAAATAAAACCACTTCATAATAAAAAATCAATCACCACGATTCTCACCACAATTTTACACAGACACAATCTTTTAATATTAATAACAGACCCTCAGTATGGAATTTTACCAATAATGTATGTTATGTTATGAGAAATTTGGATAAGAAAAGGTAAGACTGAATTAACAGCTGGAATTTAAAACACTGAAATTGTCTATTGAAAATGAGATTGTTTAAACATATATCTAGTTCATGTATTTTTCATATAAGTGAATAGTGAATAAGTACAAAATTATTTACTAAAAGACCATTCTAATCCCTCACAAAAAAAAACATCAATGATTGTAAAAAAAATACAATTAGTTTTAAGTTTACAAGGTCTCCTAAGCATCCTACTCAACAATTTGAGGAACACAAAAGGGAAAAGTAACATAAGATGAAATTCACTTGGAATTAACTAAAATTTTCATATGAAATATGATATTTCTATATGAAACAAATATATTATGTCATTCATGTGACAGGCAATATCATATGTTTTAGTGACTACGAGAGAGAAACTATTTGATAAGAGTGGAATGGAATATATAGTTTGAAGATTTGAAGAGACCCAGAAATTTTTAAAGGCAATCACCACTCCACCAATCTCTGTGGCAAAGTGGTAGCATCTTTGCCTTTCATCTAAAAGTTCCAGGTTCAAGTCCTACACAAGCATGGCAAATTTTCACATACTACAAAAATTCATTATTGTCCATCAGTAAGTAACTATCAGACTAACTGAGTGTTAGTCTGTTATTATGAGTAAATAAATATAGTCCAGAAAGATAATATTAAGGGAATCTGTAAACTACATAAGATATTAGATTAGGAAATGATATTAGAGATTGGTACTAGACGAATGTGATAAGGGATATGAAATTTTCAACATAAACAATGAAATATTAATAGAGAAGCATAAAAAAAGCAACAGGAACTCTAATTTGAGCAGAAAAAGTATAACCACTCTGATAATATAGATAAACAAACAGTGTTGATGGTATCAAAGGAGGAACTGCACTTCATAAGAAAGTATTAATTCTTCAGAATGAAGATAAACAGAGGAAAATGATATAAAGATGAAAGTTGGCAAGAAAGAAGATTACACATTAAACATCAGGAAGGAAAATCATAGAATAAGTATAAAGTTATTTAAGTATTTATAAGTATAATGATCTGGAATGTAAAACTAAACAAAAAAGTAAGAAGAAAAAAAGGAGCTTATGAAAAAGTAAAAAAAAATTACTGATTACAAGAAGGATCCAGATTGAAGTGTAAAAAGAGATGGTCAGACAGAAGAATGAGAAGTACTTGGATAGTTCTTAAACATGATTGTACAGAAAAATAGAGAGTTACAAGCTAATGAGAAATGACATATCAAGAAGAATAAGACAAATGAAATTTGATAAAGATAGTAATGAAGCAAACAGAGTCTTGGTGAGGCATGTCCAACATATGGTCTGTGAACTGGATCTAGTCTGCATAAAGCATTTATGCAGCTTGCGAAAAATTTGTCAATATTAGCTATTTATTTAACATCCAATAACTGGTCAAATGGATACACGATACCTTTTTTTTTCTTTTTTTTTAAATTCCATTGTAGAGATTTACAACTTTTGTACTCATCTGTACGATAGTATCAGAATAAAAAAAAAAAAAAAAAAAAAAAAAAAAAAATTAATCGGTTTTGTATTTATAACCTTCTTTTAATCTTAATATTTTCTTCAGCCTATGAAAGAAGTTCTCTTTTGAAATTCAGCCCAAAGGCAAAAACTGTTGGCCATCCCCGGTCTAGGTTGTGGCTTCTTATAAAATAATTTGTCTTCTGTAAAGGACCAAAGAGGAAAATAGAATGGAGAGAATGAGTTAGTAGTGGTATGCTTTCAGACATTAGGAAAGGAAGAAAATAAAAGGAAATGAAAGAAAAAGTTCATAACTGAGAAAAATGAAGAACATTCTGGTGAAACCTGTTAAAAGGCACACTCAACAACTACAACATTGGTTATTTTATTACGTTCATACAAAATCAATAACTATTGTTATTAATTTTTTATGAATATTAACATTAAAAAAAATTACATTATTGATTTCACTTTAAATGGTAATAAATAAATTATTTGATAATCCATGCTATTTTGATATAATTAAAAATTTATTATTAATATACCTAAATGCAGCAGAAAGACTTACTGAGCAATTATATATGCATGAAAAAACACACATATACGTACATATAACATACGTAATCAAAACAATTCAAAAGGCTCTTCATATTTAAATCTATTTTATTAATTTTAATTCATCTAAAGGCTATAACACTCAAAATTGCAATAATTAATTTACATCTAATAAATATATCATAAAATTATTAAAAATAAAAGAGGCCAATCATACTAAAGATCTTAATGCGCAAAATAAATTTAAAATTTTTTTTCATACTAATAATGCTGAGGAATAAAGTCAATGGAAAAAAAAGATAAATTTAAAAAATACAATACAATCAGCTGGTATCATAATAAATTTACCAAAACTATTTATTTATGTTTCTTTACTACATCTGAAGCTGATAAAAGCAGTATTAACTTAATTAAAGGGCGACATAGACTCTTTTGAATAAGATAATTCAAAGGATTTGAGCTGGAAGTATAATAAAAAAAGAGTAATATTTTATAGGGTACAGATACCTTACATAAAGAAAAAAAATTTTAACTCAGAAATGACATCTATAAATGGTAAGTGTATTTCTGTTAATGTATGTTTGTAACTTAAAATTATTTTTTTTAAATCAAACATTTTTCAATAATTTTCAAAAACACAATGAAATTTCAAATAATGAATAATCTACAAACTTTAGAAAAATGTATTTAACCCTTTTGACTAGTAACCTTATACTAAAATGGTCAGTGGTTTAGAAAATATGCACATTTTAAGGCTCAATTACATGATCCAACTTAATGAGTTGATAATAGAATTCATAAACAACAAATATCAGTAAATAAAAATCTGAAACTATTTTGCAATTTTTAACAACTACTTTTTCTTTGGTCATGTTGAAATCACATAATTTTTTTTATTTACAGTTCATAATTTCTATTAGTTTTTTGGTTCTTACAGCATTGATTGCTATTCTTAAAAAATGACACTCCAGATTTTTTATTTCTGGTGACTGCAGTTCAATATAATCACAAAATAAAATTTGACTGCAAAGGACCAGTGAAATTAATTAGATTTTACAATTCCAATATCACGCTTTTTATATTAAAATATTAGTTTATAACTATTACAACAGATTATGTTTGTTTCTCAATTTATATGTGTCATGATATTTTTAAGATGCTGGTAGCAGTTGGCAGTAAAGAAGAAGTATGTTTCAATTAGAGCTTCCTCTTTTTTTTTTTTATAAGAATGTTCTTATCAAGCAAATAAGTAATTTTAAAATATGCTAATCTGCTAGGATTTTAATCCACTGTTGTTTACATTTATACATGCATTACTGTTACTACCTTTGTAAAAACAAATAATGTTTATGAATAGCTAGTTAACAGTTTTTTTTTATAATTAAAACGAGTAAACATAAGTATTTTCAGTTGAAAATAACAGAAATGGCACAGCTTTTTACTGTAAAAAGTACAGTAAACAAAGATGAGGGTTAATCTGTAATAGAGCTTACAATGACTGAATGATTTTGTTTTTCAAAAAGATAACTTTTTCAATGAATTAGTCCATGTCATAAAAACTCTGTAATAAAAGTACCACTTTTAGAATTAACAGCTTAAAAATTTCATGAATTTATTCAAATCAATTTAATATAACCCACATTTCCTCTGTACACAAATTTACTTTAGAATTTAAAAACAAATTATATTCAGCCACTCCACAAATACAGAATAAAAAGAAAACATTCTTACCTTATTTTTCCTTTTTATTTATTTAAAGTCAAAGCGCTTTCAAGCCTAGGCCTATCATCAGTGACGTATGTATTTTTTAAAAACCATATTATATATAAAAAACATAATACACATAAAATAAAA
>JAAAKQ030015552.1:0-28790 GCA_010016005.3 Zanna intricata
ACACACACACACACACACACACACACACACACACACACACACACACATATATATATATATATATATATATATAAAATATATATATATATATTTGTATATATTTTTAATATTAATATCTTTTTTCAAAAATAATAAATTTAAAAAAAAATATACTTTCTGTAAATAACTATTCTATCATTGATTTAAATCAGTAATCCCAATATTTTCTCAGCCGTAGAAAAAATATGGTATGTAACACTCTATAAGAGCCATTAATGCACTTTTGCGAAGTTTATGACTCGAGCCTTGGCGATTGTCATAAACTTCACAACACTCGTGCATTAACGTCAAAAATTAATGTCATTAATTGGCTCGTAAAATGTAGCACTGAAACACATCCGCAAGACGAGCACATTAAAATTCAGATGATATTTAATCCTAAAAGTAACACTATTTACAGTAAATAAAAACACTTGTATAAATTTCCAAAACTGACACTTTATTTTATACTATTTCCTAGTAATTTTATATAAAGTGTCAAACTCATAAGTGTAAAAACACTAGTTTTTTTTTTTAATATAAAATAAAGTATCAGTTTTGGAAATTTATAAAAGTGTTTTTATTATAATAATTGGCAGGTTAAATTCAAAAAGTTTAAACATTTTAAACTCATTACTGTGTTCACAAAAAAAAAACATTATTATTCTTAGAAAAAGCAAATATGATTTTGTCTTGTGAATCTCTGGTGCTTATATATATATATATATATATATATATATATATCATAAAAAACTATTAAAAAATGGAATTTATTTATATATATCTTTGTGTTTGTGTACAACACATTAAGTTAATATATTTATTTTTGTTGTGAAACATGCATTAGAAGCAAACCCAATAACTAAACTAGGCAGAGGAAGTTATTAGATAATTATCAACCGATCAATATAATATGTATATGTATATTTTTTTTTACCCTCTGGATCACTGTTAGGTATTGTTGCAGAGGATGAGATGAATGACAATTTTTACAGCGTATGAAAATGCCATGCCTGACCAGGATTTGAACCCGGGATCTCCGGATGAAAGGCCAAGACTTTCCCCACGGAGGCTGGCATCAGATCAGATAATAGGAAAAAAATATTAGAAATAATAATAATGAATGAGTAACTTTTTAACTTACTGTATCTCGCTAACTTGGTTTGCTCGTCTTGCATTAATTAATTTGGGATTAATGATTATGTTTTACTATTTAATAATTAATTATTATTATAATTTAATGATGGAAGGAAATTTAAAAGGTTAAGACATGGGAGAAGATAAAAATTAGAAATTCAAAATAAACAATTATTAGAACGTAGAATGCACACGATACGTCGAGGTTAAAATTAGTGTTAAGTAGAAAGGGTTAGAGAATTGTAATAAATCAAGTAAATGAGTAATGAAAAAATATATAGAAAATATATAACTGATTTGGAACGTTAGTTATCTTTAGATCAAAAAATAAATTCACCGTAAATTAGTAGCCTATCATAATAATCACAAATTTCATTGATGACAAAAAATATTTTAAAAATTATTTCTTTTTATCCCCATGTTTAACAAAAGACAGTTTTTTTCTATTCTAAATCGATTAAAAATATGTCCATCACAAGTATCTATTCCATTTTTGTAATTTTGCTAGTCAGTGTCTATAAAATGTTACGCTTAACGTTCAAAAGGTTTACTGATTAAAAGTAAAACGACGTTTAGAATAATTTTACATTATATCTGCCTTCAAGAATGAAAATCCGCTACGGATACCCATCAAAACCACAATAATGCCATGACGCAGCATAACATTTGCTATATATATATATATTTTAATATATATTAAAGCACGCATAACTTAGAGAATTTTTAATCCAGCCTTTTTTGTTTGATCGATTTCATAAAAACAGTTGATAGAATTGAACGTAGTTGTTGCAATATATATATATATATATATATATATATATATGTAAAATTACATGTCCTTGAACATCGCGTTTCTGAATGTCAAAACTTGGAACCAGTGCTTTTTTATGTCTTATAAAATATACCCCCTCCTGAAATTTCACTGCATTTTATATGCGTTATATAATTAGAAATAACAGTATGCACACACACACACACACACACACACACACACATATATATTTGAGTTGAAGCTGACTTGGGTATGTTATAATCTAAGTCACCAAAATTACAGTAAAGAATATTCAAGATTTCTTTTCGATATGTTTAAAATAGCTATATTATTGAATAATTGGCTGAAAATTTTTCGAAAAGTTTATTACGTACTCAGTTTTTCGTGTTATTTTAGAAATATAATCGGGTATACAAATACTATGAATTATTTTGTGAAATATATCCTCCATTTTGGTGTTTAAAATGAATTTTTTTTAAATGTACTATAATTTATTTTTGGATACTCAATAAAAATGATCCAAAAGACTTATAGATGAATGTCTGAATCACTACTTTATTAACATTTCTAAATTTTTTTTCAATAGGAAAACGTTTTTATACGAAGATACATTTGGAACACTTAATTTTTCGTTAATCTGCTTTTCTTTATTATTATTTTTTAATAGAAATCTATGTTTCAGATACACATAATAAATTTTAATAACATTTGATAGAAACCTATATTTTTAATACAATGGACATTTTTTCGTTTACAAAATTCCAAAACATCAAACATTTTTAATCGACTTCAAAAAAGGAAGTTATGTATTCGATCCGTATATATATATATATATATATATTTATGTTTGTTCGCGCAAAACATTTTTCTATTAATCCGATTGAAATAAATCCACCATTCCTCAATTAAAATACTAAAAATCTAGAGCCTCACTTCTAAAAAAGGTTTGAGATATCCTGATGGGTCTAGTAAAATGGCCCACTCTATATCGATGCATACCTGCGGTAGTCCCGTTTTTCGGTTGTAACTAGTTAAATATTGAGTGTATCGAAAAATGTTTCAAACAAAAGTTGTAGAACGGAAACTTACAAAAAACCTTCTAGTAACATTTTCATAAGATTATTAATAAATCTGAGAACGATTTGTTAGATCAAAAACAAAAAAAAACCTCATTTTTTAATCTTAATTAAATTAAAATTTTTTTTTTTTAAATAATGAAATCGAAGATTTAACACTCAATAAAGCACATACGTCAAGACAACTTCACCTAGTTAACATAAAAATCTGTTTTTGTTAACTTTTTAAAAATATGTATTTATATTGCTATTTTCACCGTTTGATGCGCACAAACGCATAAACGTAATATTACACTCAAAAAACTCGGTAAAAAATTAAAATTTACATAAAACTGATATTATCATCTAAAAGTAAATATTTTTTCTTAACTATTGCTACTGTTTAATATTTAATTTTTCTAAAATTTTAGTAAGTTATGATGGGTTTTTTTGGTACTTAGTGAAAGTACCAAAATACGTTTCTCGAAATATAATGATTTTAAAATTACTAATATTTAAAAAACGACATCATATTTTGCTACAAAACTTATTGCATTCATAAATAATCACCTTAATAATATATTCACACAGTTATTTTTTGAATTTGATTTTTATTTGTAGATCTTTGATAAACAAATCTGAAAAAATTTTGACCTGACAACATTATACAACAATATGTTGTTTCTAAATGTAGCAAATTGTGTTAAATTTACCACAAGTTATTCCTTTAGGTATCATTTAAAAACATTGAAATTTTGATTTCTGCATTATCTATTGTAGATTAAAAGTTATAGGTATCTGTTTATCGCTACCTCGATAAAACACGGTGCCTCATATCTCTCCGCATGAGCTGTATGTAGAGTGCTAATGTTTATTGTGCTAGCTCGTTTATTTTTGATCTTATCGAAATGTGTCCATAATGTTTTTGTGTAGAATTTTCCGCTCTACAGTTATGATAATTTTTTTTCTGTAAAATCAATATTTAACGATCTACAACCAATACAATCAATGGTGAAAAAAATGTGGTTCTTAAATTTTTTTTTATAAACAAATGTTGGAATTGTAATGAGGCTCTCGACTTTCAGTATGTCAGTTGAAGCATGCCTAGGAACCTTTCCACCTAGTCTGATCGATAGGAAAATGTTGCACTTACACTCATGTTTTGAATCTAATTTTCCACTCTAAAATCTTATAATTCTATAGACGCACATTACATGGTCTTGATGTCGGTTCCATATTTTGTTTTAAATAATTATAATTTTTAAATAATTAATATATTAGAAACCATTATTCCAGTACAGTTATTATTATTTTTTAAATAAAACCTTAAGCATGTTGTAAACATACTGCAACCTCAAACTGTTGTAAAGAAAGCTGATTCGATAATAGCTATAATGTCATCAGGACTTGCAGCATCAGACACAATAAAATCAAAAGCTTCCGTACGAAGACCGCTAACATTCTGATATATTAAGCTTAAATTATTTTTCTTCCCCATCACAATTAACCTCCACGAACTTATTACAAACAGGCACAAATTTCAGTCGTTTTTAACGTTTGCAGGACTGATTGCGACTCCCTTAAATCAGGCAAGAAGTAGCAAGTCAATACTGACTTGCTACTTCTTGCCCGATATTTCCCATACCCACCACCCATATTTCCCATACGGGAAATATGGGTGGTGGGTCAGTACTTGCCGTTCACTCTGCTATCGCTTCCTTCAGACTTCCTGATTTGGAAAGCTTTGACGAATGCGTCTGGGTTGAAATACCGTTGCGTTTCGAGATCAATCTTCTGTTTGGAAATCACTATTTTAGTCCTGGTACTAGGTCTGAGATTATGTCTGATTATTTTTATAGCCCGGCTAGTAAAATTTACATTAGTGCTTATTATGTGGTTATTACAGAAAATTTCAATGGCCCAAACATTGAGTGGAAAAATAGAACTTTGAGTAGTAATTCTCACTTTTATGCCAAGAAGAAGGCCGAGATTTTACTTAATTTTATGGATGACCTAAATCTACATCAGTATAATTCTCATTTACCTGTCGATGACTCATCCATTCTTGATCTTATTTTTTCCAATGGTGCTGTTGATGTTAATTTACTGGTAGAGGCGACCATCTTGGCTTCCCTGACATGCCGCATGATACGCTTACTATTAACATCCCTGTCAGTGATGTAATATTCTGTAATGGTACTACTGAATTCTTAAATTTTTGTAAAGGTGACTGACTATCTTGGTTTATATCATTCTGTAAATAGGACTGACTGGAAAGGTGTTTCCAGTTAATTTGACACTGCCGTCTCTGTTTTAACATTTTTTCCTCATCTTTACAACCGCATATTCCTTTATTTAGACCAAGATCTAAAGAGTTGCCGAGTTGGTTTTCATTTAGCCTGATCAAGTACCTTAAACGAAAGCGGTTTTGTCATTAAAAAAAATATATATAAGAAAACATACCGGGTTTTCTTATGATCTACTACCAAACATTTTCTGAATTACTAAAACTCTCTACAGAGCTTATAGTTTAAGAAGCGGCAAGTTGGCTGAGAATGACATTATGAGGAAGCCAGAGAACTTATTTCGTTGCATAATGTCAGCACTAAAAATTTTGGTGGAGTTCGCCCGTTTAAAATTAATAATCGGGTTGTTGCTGACGGTTCGGAATTATGTGAAGAATTTGATAGGCATTTTCAGTCTGTCTACAAACCTTGTGAACAAGACGTTTGGAAGATTGATTTTGGGATGCTTGATGACGTTATTGTCAAAGTTCCAGTTGTAACTGTTAAAAAGATCGAGTTGTGCATCAAATCTCTGCGTTTCCCTTCTGCAGCTGGTATTGACGGATTGCCACCTTTCATCATTAAAGGCATCTCTAACCTTGCTGCTCCAGTTTTATCCTGGATTTATCATTTTAGTGTGCAGTCCGGAATTTTCCCGTCCAGTTGGAAGTTTACACTTGTTTCACAAGTGCCAAAGAAAGTGATCTTCACTGCGTCTATAACTATCGATCGATTTCGATCATTAATGTTATGTGAAAGTGTTTACCGGCATCTTTACATAACACTGGGAAGATGATCCGCCCGTATCAGCATGGTTTCCGCTGTAAATACACTGTGACTAATATTTACGATATGCTACTGTTCACTGCTTCAGAATTTAAATCTCGTAAAGAGGTTGATGTTGTTTATTCTGACCTTCGTAAGATGTTTGACACCGTGCCTCATGGTCAACTTCTATTGAAGCTTAGTTCCCTCGGTGTTAGTTCAGCCATGTTGAAGCGGTTGCGGAGTTATTTTAATAACAGCCCTCTTCGCATGAAAGTGTTCGGTAAGATGTCCGGTGAGTTTAAGGCCGTTTCTGGGGTACCTCAGGGATCCAAGCATGATCCTTTGTTATTCATTGTGTTTATGAACGGTATCGGACTGGATATTTTCTCTAAGGCATTACTGTATGCTGATGACCTTAAAATTATGGCTAGGGTTAACAGCAATTCTGATCGTGAGGTTTTGCAACCCGATATTAACATAATTCATAAACGATCGGTTGATAACAGAATGCCGCTCAATTTTGCAAAAACAGCTCTTTTAACTTATCCTAGCAATTATATCTTATTTAATAAATTATGTATTATTATATCTTCAGAAGATATACTTCAGTTTATATATATATATATATATATATATATATATATATTATATAGGGTAAATTTCTACATATTTCTTAAAAATGAATTATTTGCTTTCATTGTTAAAAATAATCGGAACTACTATTATTTAATGTGTTTAACTTAAGAAAAAGTATATACCTTAATGTGTAATGTGTATACAACTGTAGCAGTTGTTATACATATCTATTCTGAAACCTATTTGGACCTATGGGATTCAGCTTTTGGGTACAACAAGCAGCAGGAAAGTCGAGATAATACAGCGATTTCAAATCAAATTATTGACCCAACATAACAGAGACACCTTAGTTCGTAAGAAACAGTGAATTCCATGAAAATCTGTGTTTACCATATTTTCGAGAAGAAATACAACAATTCAGTACAAAATATAATAAACTGCGGCTAAACAACCACGTGAACTATTTGCTATTAACCCTCCAGACAATAGTGAAGACGTTAGAAGACTAAAACGACTCCAAATGTTGGACCTTAGTGACTTGATGTGAGTTGGAGCTAAATCAATTGAATTTTACCCACAATTTATTATTACACTTCGTTCAATTTTATTAATTCTTTCATTATTATTATTTATTATAGTTCTACTTTGATTTTTTTTCTCTCAGTGTTTCATCGTTTCTCTTATTTATTTATCCATCCGTAAGATTGTTTTTTTTTTTTTTTTTTTGTGTTTGAGCCACCAATGGCACTGTTCTCTGACTTAGCTTTATGTGTGTACTTACACTGAATGTTCTGTATAATTAATATTTATAAATAATTTTTTAGGAGCTTCGATGAAAGCCTCTCTGCATGTGATTTTATGTGATCATAATTACTTATAAATGTTTAATATTATAACCAAGAGGTCTCCCACGGCCTTACATAGCATACGGGAGAGTAAATTCGAAAAACCTTTTATCCCAAACAACAAAAGAGACCAAGTCATCCTAACTCGGCTGAAGATTGGACCAGCAACGCTAATCTACGCCCATCTATTTGGCGCTCTTCAGCAGAATTGTGAGGCGTAAATTTTATACAATTTTACAATTAATATAAAATTAATACTAAAATAAGTACAACAAATAAAGTTGTATAAGTACAACTTTCTTTATAATAAACCACTTAAACATACCATAATGAATTTATAAAGAAGAGGAAATAAATTTTAATTTAAAAAATGCGTAGTATTTATTTAACTTTTTTACCTTTTCTGTTATTTAGGAATGTAAAATGTCAAATAAACAAATAAATGTTCTAACCGGTAGCATCCTTCAAAAAAAATTCTTTAGAAGGCTATGACAACTTTTCTTGTTTGTTTTAACTACGATATAAGATATCGATAAGATAGTCTACGTAAAAATTAAAATTTTTTTTTGGTCTGTCTGAAGTTTACAATTTTTTTTATTAGTTTCTGAAAAGATTAAAACCTGAAATAAAATAGGGTTATTGGTTATTTCAGATTGATATTTTCCCCCACAAATCTTTCATTATTTTGAAAATGTCCCAAACGGAGAATGGTTGGTTGGTTTCATACAAAACAAGTTTTTTCTTAAAAAAAAAAAAAAAAAAAATAGAAGAAAAAAATGATATGTTTCCCTGACACATATAACTAAATGATAGTATGAATGGTGTATCTTACAGCTTACAAGAGGTAAAGTTTAAAAAAAGAGGTAAAGGTCCAAATTGTAAAAAAAAAAGTTTAAGAAAGTCATCATGCTTTGTTCGTACAAAAGAAGGAAGAATTGACAAGTAAAGCAGTAAAGAGATAATTACGTACCATTTTAAAGGTAATCTCAAAAATAGAAACAAAATAAATATACACTACCAATTTTAAGAGTATTTTTAATTACAGGGAAAAAAACATTTATAACGTAGTAAAATGAAGTTAAAGTTGGAGAAGCATCTTGTGACCAAGAGTATTTAATTGTATATGATTGTAAAACATGGGAAATTAAGAAAAAGACCGGTTGATGTTTTTTGAAATGTAGGCATAGAGGAGATTGGAGAAGATTAAATCGATCTAGTGAAAAATAAAGCAGAGGAAAGTGAATGAAAATGGAAGCTTAATTAGAACAATTTCGAATAGGCTAAAAAGGGAAGTGTTGATTAAAACATTGCTAGAAGGATCAATAAGTTGATATAAGGTTTAAGAAAAAAAGAGACGGGAAAAGAATAAAAATTGTAGATAATCTACAATGAAATTAAGGGTCTAAATGATCTAAAAGACGACCTTCGGTACAGCCCATGAGGGCTAGAAATGGAGGTGATGGTGCGGCGACCGGAATCGTCACAAGGCGGGTGTCTTCCCTACGGGAGTCAGGATGCTAAAAATTTTGGGGCCATGTCAACAGGGAGTTGAGGGTTAATTTTGACAAAATTTTTCACACATAACCCCACTTTATATTAAGCTCAGTACATGGGTACAAGCTTATCTTACCGTTTTTTAAAGAAAAATTATCCCAAATTTCTCCTCTTCCTGCAAAAAAAGAAAAAAAGCTATTTTTTTTTACTTAGATATCTTTTAACTGATTTTTCAAAAATGTTTTCCTAGGCATAGTAGAAGTGCAAGCATCAAATAACATACTTTGTGGGCAATATTTTGGGTGCGGGAGCCAATCAAAGTTTAAAAATATCGACTTTATGGATTTTTTAAAACGTTTTTGGTTTATTAAAACTTAAAAGTTTAAATACAATACTTTTAGTAATAATATTACAATAAAATTTCACGATAATTTACCTCCCCCACCACCAAAAATGGTATCTGAGGTAACTTTTTACTGATTGTACATTTTTCAGTGGATTTTGTTTCTTCCATTTAACATAGTAAATATAGAAAACAAAATTCTTGATAGATGAATTTGGAGATGAGGGAGCAGAAAAAAATGGTACTGATTTTTAAAAACGTTATTGATTTATATAAACATATTAATGATAATTTTACAATAAAACCATCATAAATTACCTTCATCCAAAAAAGACATTTTAGGTAAGTTTTTTCATTCATCATTTTTTTTTTTTCACTATATATGAATAAATAACTAATGTCAGGAAATTCAATGAAAGAAAATGTCAAACAAAACTTTGTTCTCGGATTTTTTTCTTTTGATTTATTTATATTTTTAATTTAAACCATAATGTATTCCGTGGTTCTCTAAATTAACGTTTTTCTCAAGTCATAATATTCACTATACACACCAATAAATTCAAAATTTATAAAACATATTTTTTATACTTTTAAATTTTTTTGGTAGTTTATGCAGTTGAAATGTAAACAAAAATATAAACTTTACTGCACTATCGTAATATATAGTGCATGAAAGAGAAATATAATTACCTTGTTTATAGATAAGAATTTTCATATGATTTTCTTTCTTAATTAAATGATATCAAGCGACCTTTCAGTTGACAGTTTAAATAAGTATGTAGGTTATTGAAAAAAAAATATTACATTTAATAGTTATTACTCGTAAACAACCACTCCTTTAATGTTGAAAAAAAATTAATCTATACAGTTACGCACTTTCTGTTTGTTTATTACCACATGAACAATAAACGCCCGTTGAATTTTTCGGGTTACTACATTAATAATCTACACCCATTAAATATACGTGTGTATAATTCAATGACGGTAAACTGAACATAGAAGCATATATTCACACACATCAAAAGTATCCTACAGAGAAGTAGCTTTTATTGTTGTCGGCCATGTGTGTATGGGTATGACACAAAAATATTTAATTTGATTTTCTAATAGAAAGTATAAGAGACATGTAATGTCATAATCATAATAATTACCAACTAAGTAATCACAGCCTTAACCATTATTTTGGTTAGCTTATAGGCTATGTAATCAAGTCAAGTATACTTGAAAATAACAACGAAATAAATGGGACAAATGTAAACTACGTGAAAAAAATATCGTTTTGTAAGTTAGGTTTCTCTTCCTTTTTAAGAAACGAAACCAAGAATCATAATTGAATAACCCAATTTCCTGCAATGATTTTTTTAAAATCATCATCATTAAAAAAAGAATCAACAGTATTTTTATAATTCCAGGTAATCTTTTATTTTCTTTTAACTAGAAATTTATTCTCATAACAACTATTAATTACTAAAAGTAAATTTTTAGCCGAATTCATGTTTTTTTATCCATTCTTCACAACTTTGTAGTTTGATTATAAACTATATTTTGATTATTAATCCTACATGAATAAAAACAGACGTACCAGCCAAGGTTGGTTAATTTATGAACAGTTCTCGAAATAAAAATAATTTTTCAACGTATAAATTTAACCCATCTCAATTATTTATTTTTTTCAGACTTAAATTACAAAACTCTAATAAAAGAAACCTTATAAATATATTTATCAGTTTAAAAGAATAATAGAGGAAGTTATAAATTTAAATTGTTATATTGCAATATAAATTTTATTTAAATTGCAATAAGCCCTTATTGAGAGCTTTTCAACAATATATCATAATGGTACTTATTTTCAATGGTTCTAGAGTAATACCCAAATAAAATTTTAATTAATGAAATAGTTGGATCTCATAAGCGAAGGCACATCAGTTCGAATCAGACTTCATTTCCTTTCTTTTTTTAACTTTTTTTTTAAATTTAAATATATTGATTTATTAATAATTATTGAACTCAAATTATTAAAAAAAAAATTTGCGATAAATAATTCAATAACAATAAAAAAAATATATTAAAATTATCAGAATTTATTACTGAAATAAAATTTGATGTACTTTCCATTAAAAAAAAAAAATATATGTCTAAATGTAATTTAACAGGCGTACAAGGAAATCATGTGGTGTTTACAACAGATTTTTTATATATTATTAAACTGTTTTTCTTTTAGCTTATTAAATCGGTAATAAACACGATTCCATTAATTTGTTAAATTTAATTTCTGTTAATGTTATAACTAATAATAATGATAATTTTTTTTTTCATTTCATTCAATTTATATTTTTATAGGATCCCTCCTGACCTACCAGATAGTTAGGGGTTTCCATATAATAATAAATACAGTTATAAAAAAAAACAGAAATAATTCCATTGAAAAATAATACATAAAACAAAACTCGTAACTTAATTGATTAAACAAAAAAAAATTCTTACCCTCATAAACATTAATATTCTGCTCTCCAGTTCTATCCTTCATGTTACTTAAAATTAATGAAATAGTTTAATATAAATTAAAAATTTTTTCCTTTAGTTTCTTCATCGAAATGAAATTTAATGTGCCTGGTGATAAATCTGATAAAATCTTGGGAAAAAATATAAAACTATATTTAGCCATATTTGTTATGAGGCCAGTATATAAAATAAAATGTGTTACGAGTTTCATAGCTCATATATTTTATTTTTAAAAAGTAATGAGTGAAAGTTATCCATAATAATATTTTGATATAGCAGACCTCTGGATAATTGAAGTCTGCTGACCCTATGAAAATCTTGAATATTTGTTGGAATATGTATATTGTTACAGGTTTTGAGAGGTTTTAATTATTTGTTTTTGAATGGAACGGATTACATTTAAATAACTATCTTCAGCATGTCCCCAAGCAGTAATACCATATCTTCAGACGGACTCAAATAATGTAATATAGAATTTTTAAAACGTAAAGTAAGTAGAGAAACGAAAGTGTAGATGATACATTTTACATTGTATACTACACACTCAAGCCAAAATAACACTAATTTGCTTAGACCAAGTAAAAATCCATCCATAATAATGTCTAAGTGCTTGGATTTATAAGCTAAAACAGGACAACTGCAGGAGGGTGAAGAATTTTGAAAACAAATACAAGTACGGGTTTTAAAAGTTATCTTTCTTTAATTACTGATTTTGGGCAACGGATGTGCATTACAGCCTTTTTCTCATTAAAAAAATATTAATAATAATAACTATAATTTTTAAAATATTTAATTTATATTTTATTAATTTTATGTTAAAAGTAACTGATATTACGTAACTGACGCTTCATGCACGTCGTTTCGAATGGACAGAATTTAAAAAAAAAAAAAAAAAAAATGCTGTGTTTTTTCAGAAGTTATTTTGTAGCGTTTTCTACTTACTTAAAAGAAAACATCGTCGCTGATCAAAATAAAATTATAGTTTCTTTACATTTTAGTGATTTTTTTCTAATTTAGTTTTATTATTATAAAAATTATTTTAAATGTAAATTAAGTAAATGTTTTTCAAATATTATTTTTAAAGTATTTTATTACAAGTTCAATCTGCATAAGGAAAATTTCACAATAAATTCAAAACAATTTTATATGAAATTGATTTGTTAATAGAATGCAACATTGGTTAAGTTAATTTTGCGAATTGGGTGGGCACTTTTAAAACATTAGGTTAATATCTAAAAACCATTTATAAGTGAAAGTTTGTTAAACTTTCACTGTGTGTAAAGCACCACACGACCGACAACTGGGACTAATGAAATAGAAACAGAAACCCGACCTGAAGAGTTACAACTCCATCTTCCTACTGTATTTTATTGTGTGTTATAGTTAAAACTTCCGCTCATGACAAAGAGTGGTAAATAATATTAAAACAAAGAATATCCTTACCGCATTCAGGCTACATACATGAACACTATCACATAATATGACTTCAATAATTACTGTGATGTTATTTCATTATTAACCTAATTGTTGTAGTCTAGTTTTTATTATTGTATAATAATTATTATTATTACATAATAATAACAATGACTTCCCATTTTTATAATTCATATTTAGCACTTCCTAATACGTCTTCTTTATACGTTTCCTTAGTTCCCATCGTATCGGTATAAATACACTACTTTCCTATTTTCTCTATTTTTATAGTTTTAATTAGTTATCTTATATTTATAAGTACAGGGTATTTTTCTTTTCCTTATTTATTATGTCCTTACGTACGTGGTCAAATATTATATATATATATATTATGATTAAACATACTCTACTGTGTTGTATTTTTTAATAATATCAGTAATTATTGTTTATTCCTAATTATAATAATGAATTATTACTTTGAGAATTATTTTCTACCCTTTCTTGCATTGTCACTTAACACAGTTAGAATATTATTAGTGACAATGCTAGGAAGGGAATAAAATAACACTGAAAACAATTATCATGATCTTAGCGGATATAAAAATTATTGTGAAAAATATAATGAATTATATTTCACCATTGTTTGTTTTGTGAAGGGTAATAGAAATTAAAAAAAAAAATTAATTAACAATACACACACAAAGGGGCCTCAGAAACTTGCTTCCTAACTCGCGGAAACACGAAGACTCCGCGCCTATTTGTGTCACCATCTACTGAGCAAGCAGATGCTAGACTCTACTCAAAATCAAGCTAATCACTTTAACTTGCCACGACGGCGAGAAGTTATAGATTGGAGTGCGAACAAAAATTATATACTGTCCTCGAGAACCTCAGGTCTGGTTCGTCCGGGAGTTGAGTATAACCTCTAATCTCCCACCTCAGCTCCAAGTTTAAGGTCCGCTTAGACGAACTACAAAGTTCATCGCAACTACGCTTCCCTGTCTGCCCTTAACAGGTGCACTCCAATTCTACCAAAACGTTTTAACGCCAAACTAAGATTCCACTTCGTTCGTACCCGGGAGCATGGGAGCCATACTCCCGAGCATGACCTCCATTAGTACTATGTACTATATATTATGTGCTATAACAATAGTAGTGGATATGAGCAAAAGGACACCAGTTGCAAGTCCCGTCTAAAAAATTAACATCACACATAGCCTTAAAAAAGCATAAGCATTCTATACAATGCTTACTAAGGAAAGTGAGCACTGAAGTGTTATTCACGTTGCCTTCTTTATTGAGAGTCCCCCGATATCTTGGAGGTAAATGATTCCTGTTTACAAAAGGGATTACCTGTATACTGAATACCAATATAATCAGAGAAATTAAGCATACTTCTTGAATTTTATCTGCTTCCTACTCAGTGGCTTTATTTATTTACTAATTTACTTACAATTGTTGATTTCTAAAAAAAAAAAAAAAAAGATAATTAATTCGCCATATACAGAACAGAAATTTTTTAACGTATGGAAACTGGTATGCTTATCCGGGATTCGAACCCGGGACTATACGGATGGAAGACTCAGACGCTATTTTTCTACCATATAGATTGTGGGAATAGTTGAATTAAATGAAAATTTAGTTATTTTATTTTTATTAAACTTCTTCAAAGTATTTTAATTTAAATAACTGTTTAGCTTCTTTGTTTTTTGTCTTCAGTCATTAACTGTTTAGCATTTATCATTAAATATATATATATATAAAATTATACATAATTTAAAAATTATTTATTTAATTAAGTCTTTTTAATAATAATTTGTCTCTTTATCTCACTGCTTTTATGGAAAGGAGGTGATGATGGACTCTTGTCCTTGAAAGGGGGACAACTTCAATAAAACTTTTGGAAATGTTAGAAAATAATGTTTTTATTTAAAACAACATCAATTATGAACTGATATAAATACGAATATGTAAATGAAATACCTTAACATTCCATTACCAAGGAGAGGTGAACATGAATTTTCATTTTTTTTTTATAAATAAAGAAAAACCATCCTTTTTTAGAAAAAGCTGACAACACAATTGTAGAACTTTCGCGCCACGCAGCTTTTTTCTGATGCACGACTTACACACACAATTTAATTTGAAATATTTATAATCTTATTTAAATATAAAATTTTTATTTAATTCAATGATTCTATCTAAAGCGCACGCGCAAACAGTATTTCATTCGCGCAGTGTGGCAATACTAGTGGCCATTTTAAATACTTTTTGCACTTAAAATAGTATTCATTTATTTTATTCTACCGCTCACCTGTAACGTTACAACATAGAAGGCGACTACAGTAGCTGTATTTCAGTGCTACACTAGCGCTCCTTGTGGGGAAGGAAGGTACTAATGGCACACTATACTCACTTAGCCACTAGTTTATTTACAGCATTTTTTTTTTGTGGGGGGGTAGTGCGATATAGGCGATTTTTGTAGTGGTAGTGCGATTTAAAAAAAATTTGCAGATATTATTATTTTTTAATTACTAATAACTGTTTCTAAATAAAATAAGACCTTATTTAGGCGAAATCTCGAGATACTGAGGGTGACCTTGCTCTACAGCCTCACCCCCTTGACGTTTTAAATTAAAAATTTAATTGTATCAATGCCTCATACATATAAGTAATCTGCTCAAGTTTTGTCAAAATCGGTCGAGTAGTTCTGGAAATATAAGGTGATTTAAAATGCAACACCTAACAACGAACACACATTCGTACATACCGACATCCGGAAAATTTCCATCCGGTTTTTTGGTTCCTTAGTGTCAAAACGTAAAGATCCGGTGAAAACCGCATACGCCCAAATTGGACCGATTACCATACTTTTACATCTATAGCTATATAGCTCTGCTATAGCGCTAGGCGGGAAAGTAAAAGTAAAGTAGGGTAATTTAATTACCCTATATTACTTCTACTTTCATGGGGTCTGTCGGTTCAGAGCCCTACACAACCCATGAAGACCCCATGATGGCGTGCGTAAATGCATTCCATCGCAACTCATCGACAAAAAAAAAAAATTAATTAATGCTTACACCCATCAATCCTCTCTCTTTATCTTTTTTTTTCTTGAAATATCAGTATATATTTTTTTCTTATCTGTTAAAAAAATTGATTTTTTATTTCTGTGATTAAAACTAATTATAGTTAATAAAAAATTACTGGTCTATTTTATGTAAGATGTGTACATATTTTATTAATGCTAATTGACATGCGATTGTTTATAATCAAGTGTCAATTAAAAATATATTATTATTAACTAAATGAAATCGATTCGCATTAATAAATAGTTTTGTATACATTAAATTTCAAACTACTTTAACAAATTAAATTTACTTTTAAAAAAAATCAAATATTTTTTGCGTTATCGTACTTCAGTGGCATTAAATAATTAAATACGAAAATAAATAAATCATGCAGCAATTCAGGGTTAGTCTCTTTTAGAAAAGAAAAAAATGGTAATCAACCTTGACATTTTACTGTTGAAGAAGATACATTGAAGATGATTTTAGAGTTTCTCTACTGTTTTTTTTTTTTTTTTTGGCTGGTCTTCTAATAACAACCGGACTTCTCTGTTATGTAAGGGGAAGGAGGGAGAGAAAGAGATAGAAAGAATGATGTATTAGTAACGAAACTATAGGTCTTGCTGTAATCACCATCCTTACGTTTAAAACTAGAGGCTATAAAGTCACTCATTTATTGACTTATCACATATTATTGTCAGTAATATTATCCATTAAACTTGAACCGACTGTACTTATTTTTATTTTTAGTAAAAATATATTATGTATTCTAAAAAAAAAGAAACAATAAATCATATATATTGGTTCTACTTTTACTAAAATTATTGTCTATTTTAAAAACTATTTTTCAATAACAAATTAATTCAATTTTAACCTTGATTTTACAACTGTTCATTAACGTTTATAACATCACCTTTATTTTATCTATATGTACGTATTTTAAGAGGAATTACGGGATTTTTTTTTTTACTAGAAAACACTTAAAATATTAAACTTATTGTGAAGGCACAGATCTTATCAGTAATGAAGCTGTTCTGCAGGTCCATTCTACCTGTTCTTCTGTATTTTGCTAAATGTGAATCTGCAGTCACAGCTAAGAAAGTTTAAACGTGATCCTCCAAGTAATAATAAGATTTCTCCACAGTACGATTGGTTTAAGATGACTAAATATCTGCGTAAAGAGAAGAGTACTGGACGACCGAAGGTGTCTGAAGAAAATCTTGAATATTTGTCAGGAAGTCTTTCCTTAGTAGTCCTAACAAATCTATTAAGAAGGCCAGCCGTGAACTAGCAATGCCGGTGATGATAGTGCGGAATACTTGAAGGAAACGCTTACATATGATTCAATACTGTTTATAAGCTTTGAACATTACCGACACACTGTGCGTATCGACTTCAGAATCGTAATATTACAGCATGAAGATGACAACGTTCTTGATTCTAGTGATCCAAGTGTCTAGTGATGACTCAATATTCCATCTTAGCTAATGTTCGTATCTTTGATCCCAAAATCACCATGAACTCTTGAGAAAAGGACTTCCCCGAATTGGGGATATTCTATTAGATTATCTGCGCGATATCCCGAAGGCAAGTTTACGGGCCTTTCTTTTCCACTAAAGCAAGTGTAATAGGTGTTGCGTTTTTGAATATACTTCGAACACAAATCTTTCTTTAACTAAAAAGTAGACCGGACAATTTTATTTGGAAAAAATATGGTGAGCTTCCTCACCGTCGTAACTCTGTACAAGATCGGTTGAACGACGTTTCCCCTACAACCGCTGGATCAGTCGGCATGAACCCAATAACAGATATTTGCGCTGGTCCTTGATGAGAAACTTAAATTCAGGGAGCACCTTCAGTTTGTCGCAAGAAAAGCGATTGACGCTTTCTTCGGCGTTCGTAGTCATCCATCCTGATTGGGGGTTGAATTTCTGTACCTTTCGTATACTTTACAAAGGAATCTGTGAAGCCATATTGTTGCACGCTGCGCCTGTCTGAGCTCATCGTATGCGATTTCAAGGTTATAGAGATATTTTATTGCAAGCCCAGCGTCTTCTTCTGTTAACACTTGTCGGAGGTTACAGAACTGTTTCGCGAGAGGCAGTCTCTGTGATCACCAGCACTGCATTGACATTATGGCTACGGAACGTAGAATGCGGTATACTTCAAATAAGGAAAGCCTTCTTACTTCAGGGCGTGTGCGAGAGATAGAAGACCAAGGTTTTGACCCTTGGCAAGTTAGATGGAACGGTTCTTCTACTGGTCGATACACCATGGTATCTTCCCCGATGCCCGAGGTTTGCAAGCACTTAGATGGGTTTCCCCTAATCAGTACACGACGCAAGTATTGTCAGGATATTTAGGCATAACTTAGTTAGGTTTGGTTTGGTTGACTCTAGACTATGCCCGGAATGTGGAGTTGATGACACTGTGGACCATGTCCTTTATGTTTGTCCCCGTTACGAGGCTGAACGTACCAGAGTTATTAGGAAACTTGAGAGACTAAGTTCGTTTCTAGACCTGCGGGTCAATTGGAAGACCCGTAGTAACTATTGTGGCTGGCTTCCTACGAATTCTCACCCTGTGCAGATCGACTGAGGGGGTATAGAGTAGTACCTCGGGTGGCTAGGGAACGACGGGGCAGTTTGATTGGTTGGAGGTAGGCGTATTGGCATCGAGCCACGATTAGATCAATCTAACTAATTCATGATTTGAGAATGAAAGTTTTGCTGTCGGCTGGATAGTGACTGCACTGCCAAGGGCATGGGTCCCATGTAGCCGTGAGGTGTAGCGTCAACCAAATGAGGGCAGTCTAGGCAAGCAACCGCTGTCTGCGGGACGGGGACTGCACTGCCGAGACTATGGTAGACCATGCAGCCGTGAGGTGTAGGTCTGTATTGATGAGGGCAAAAGTGATAAAGTAAATGTCACATGGTAAATTTGATGGGTTTATTTTACTAAATTGTACACAAAGTTATGTTAATCTGGTCGATTCTAACTTATAATGGAACTAGGTCTAAATTACCGTTGTTGCGAGTAACATATTCTTTTGGTGTGTTATAATTTAAATTCCGATAACAATAATGACACATTTACAGTCACAAGAGCTTGATTAAATTATAGGGAACTAGGGGCGGGGTTCATTCTTCCGCGAACTTGGTTAGCTAGTTCAAAGGGAAACGAATAGGAAAAGAAGAGAGAAGATGTCCGAAAGAAGCCTACAGCGAAGGAAAAGGCTTAGTCAAAATCACTGATGTAAATGTCTATCGAGGCATTTGCTTCGGTGGCATCCCAAATGAGGCCAGGCTGATTACTGTGATATGTAATCAGTTCGAGGGTCAATAAGACGACTCCCGGTAAAGCCCATCAGGACTAGGAACGGGAGGGGTGGTATGGCACCGGAACGTCACAAGGTGGGTGTCTTCCTGTACGGGGGTTGGGATGATCTCCAGGTCATCCAATCTGACACCCATATGATTTTTTCATTTGGGATCTTGCGTATCTCCACTTTCAAATGATCTTCCCGATTTCAGACGTAGGATTGAAGCAGTTGTCGCTTCCATTATTCCAGACATGCTGGTTAAAGTATGGGATGAACTCTTTTATCAATTGGATGTATGTTACGTGAAGAAAGGTGCTCACACTGAATATTTGTAAAACTGTAAGAGTTATTATTTAATTTTATCTATGATAAGCATTACAATTCTTTCTTTGTAAACTATTTAATACATAAAAAAACTTACATAAATAGGTAAAATGCTCCGACTCCTTATAACCTGAAATTCTGTTTTTTTTTTTTCAACAAAATGAACACTATTTATTAATAAAACGTTATTAGAATTAATTCAAAGATTATGAAAATAAAAAACCGTTTTTTGTTAATTATTTTTTTTTTTTTTAGACGTCATACGGCTAAAGCTGCGTTCCGGGAAAGTCCTATAATTGGGGGGGGGGTGTTTCTGATACAAGGCTTACACACACACACGCACACACACACCTAGATTTAAAATTTTTATCATTTTATTTAAATTTTAGTTTTTAAGTTTTCGTCAATGATTCTAAAGCGCGCGCGCATACCGTATTTAATTCGCGCGGGTGTGACGGTCGGCACTTAATAAACTAATGTAATTTCACAACTTATATAAAACAAACTTCACCTGTACGATTGATAGACTGGTGTTGCCTCGAGGCTTAACGCACCAGTTACCGAGTAACCAGACAATTGTGACCCAACCTGATCGAGTTACCTTTTTCAGTTTAAATATTAATTTTTTTAATTCTACCACTCACCTGTAACGTCACAACATAGCAGACGATTATAACAGCATTTTATGGGTGGGGTGCGATTTTACAAAACGTTTTTGAAAATATTGTTATTTTTTAATTGTTAACAAGTATGTCTAAGGGAGATGTCCCACCCTTAAAATTTTGTTAATGGGGGGAGTTATCTGATTTGTTTAAGTCTTCATCTTTTATGAGATAAGTTTTATATACCCAACTAACAGAAGAGGAATGTCCTATGTAGTGTTGTGCGGATTATTTATGATTACGGTCCATGTGGGAGGAGATACAACCCATTTTAGTTTAGTTCAAAGCACCGAACAACGGCTCAACTACCACACCAATCAGTGGCAGTAAACCTATTGGATAATGGGGATGAACAACATGCACATTTTGAACCTAATTGTTATAATGTCTTGATAAGTTACGGTTATCTCGAATATGAGTGTTATGCAGTAATTATTCGACTTTTAATTTCAAATTGTTACAAATATTTTTTAAATTTTCATTTTTGGTTCATAATTTTTTTTTACTTCTATTTATTATACCCTATTTTGCTTTCTGTTGTTCTACTGATGTTAAGTGTCATTCATAATTGCTAATGAGTATATGCTTGACATAATTTTTATTATACTAGAGTGAAATTTTTAAGGAATTCCGCTGAGCAACTCCTTATAATGTGAATTTGGGTGTGATCCAATTAACTAAAGGTTAATGTAAATATAACCGATTGTAAACAAGCTGTGAACAATAAAAAGAAAAAAACTTTTTTTTATCATATATATTGTTCTCGTTGTCTATTGATGATTGTTTAATAACTGAAATAGTCATCTAGTTTTGAGTTTAACTTTTTTTGTTTAATAACTGAAATAGTCATCTAGTTTTGAGTTTATCTTTTTTTTTCTGTTTTAACCTCCGGAACACTAACGTAAGTATTACTTCTGAGGATGAAATGTATGAATTTACTTAATTTCTTTTAACGGTTTTTGAAGCGTAATTCTGATTTCCAATGTCCAGTTATTACTTTAATAACCGCTTAGCAATAGATTTTTACTCTTTGTTAGTTTAATTATAATTTAAATTTTTTGAACTTCTTTAACATTTAAAATTTTCAGAAAGCCTATAATATTATCTTCATAAAGGTGTAATGGAGGGCCAGATTCGGGTAAATATAAATTTTAAATGATGCATGTTTTTACATATGCTATATGCATATGCTTTTTATAAATGTTTTTAAATATATATTTTAAGGAATGATTATTTTTATATTTTGGAGCCCGTTGCTCATACGAGTCACGAATAATAAAAATGTGGATTTCATGTTTAAATGTATAGATGTTTCGAAATATAACTTTTTTTTTAAGTTAGTATTTAACTAAAAGAATTTTTAAGTTGCTTATTATATATTGTATGAAAATTAATGTACTCTCCTAAATGAGCCAAAAGGGTGGAAAAATGCCAAAACATAAGATCACAAATCTTTGAGACATAACACAAGGCAGAGTGTTATCTTTCTGATGACATCATACCGATTTCATTACTATCTTAGTTTTTTTGTTTTTTCTTTAGGAATAAATGATGCTCAATTTAAATTATCACATAAATTAAATGTACGATCACCGAGTGACCATTACACTGAAAACTTAATTGTTAATTGACAAGGTAAATCCAAAGAGTTACAGCTAAATATAAAAATAAGATTGAAAAAAACGAGACAAACAATAATGGATTTGATACTAAAATAAATATAATTAGGCTTTGGAAAATTTAAATCCAGATGATTGGAACAAGATCGTTTGGTTAAGTTACTCAGGTTATTTTCCTGTTTGTGATTCTGACATGATCTAAGTAGTATTTAGATTTATTGATCGGGATAAAGTATCTGTTTATTTATTTATTTCTCCGACCAACACTAATTGAAGAAGAAAGTTTAACTAGAACTATCTTGTATAAAACGGAAAGATAATTTACGAAAATAACAATCCTTCCTTCTTAGCAATATTCAATTAATTTATTATTTTATAAATAGTACATAAATTTAAAAAAAAAAGTATTGCGCTTTTCTTTGTACCAGGCCTTCTTAAAATACATGTTACTCTATTTATACTCTAGTCCTTTTTTTGTCCTTCCCCATTAATGTAACACCAATTCTTATGTGAAAGTTATATTACTGAATGTACGTATTTATACTACTCCTTTCGTGTAGAGTAAAACCTATAAGACAAATGTGTGCATGTTATATAAATTAACTTATACGTTTTACTATCGCCTGTCATTTCATTTCATTTATAACTGTATTTATTAACAACTGGAACTAATATCAAACTGACACCGACAACATCTGACAAAAAAACTATCGAGGAACACTCACTACAGTTTATTTTCGATGCGCATTCCACTCCTTAAAATAATTTAATTTTGTTACCTATTTATAGTACATTCTGTATTTCAAGAATATCGTAAAACATAAATTAAAAAATATATATATATATAAATATTAATATAAGAAATCTGTAACGTAATGATACATTTAACCAGCAAAGATAATTAATTTCTAATCTATCTATTCTATACAACTATATAAAGAGGATGAGGATTTTTCTTTGTTCGGGATAAACAAAAAAACTACTGGATGAATGGCAATCAAATTTTTATCCAAGTATCTTGGCATAACTGAGAAGGTGTTCAGGTATATTTCATCTCGAATAAATATATAGTAGTGGAGATTTTCCGGTTGAAGCACAAACTTTAATGAATTGAATTAATGACCTGTGAACTGTGAGTCTCTATCACTGTGTGATCTGGGTCTGAACTGAATGATTCGAATCAACCGAATGAATAATATTACCAAAATAATAGAATTAAATTTAGGATAAATAAAATAATATTAAATTAATTTTTTTTAAATCTCTGTGTAATAATAATGGGCTTCCCTTAGAGTGGTGAGGTATGCGAGCTCTTCGTGGGAGGTTAGACCAATCATCATCATCAACCGGTAATAAACGAGGTGCCCTTGAGGCTTGTTTTGGGCTGTGCAATGGGGTGCTCTTAGAATACACCTGCAAACAATCGACCGATTTTCAAAACTGAAGCAGGGTATTTGTTAGTAGTTTGAAGGCTACTATACTAGTAGTAACTTTTGCACGCATCTGGTACTCTCTCGATCTAACAAATCACGGTCATTCAGAAATATATATATATAATATAATAAAGAAAACATCAAAACACGGTTACAAAAACAATTTATTAAAGAATTCTACAATAAATTTATTAAATGCATGATAAATGATTAATCATTTATAATAAAATAATAATATTATCAACTGACATTGCGAGTAGTTCGTGAAAGTTAACTATTGGAACTTTAATAAATTGTTTCTATAACCGTGCTTTGTTATTTTCTTTATTATACTTTGATCAATTAACTTACGGGTAAATATGTTTATAAAATATTTGAATTTTCAACAAAAAAAAATACATATATATAATATTTCTCTGTTTATTATCGGATCACGTGAGAACCAGGTTACAGATTACAGATTACTTTCAAATTTGCAGCACACCTTCGTGTTATTCTAGAGAAGGTTTTAAGACATCGACCGAGGCCCTAGCTCTCTTTTAGGTTAAACTATTAAAAAGACTCATTATTTCTTCACCCTAAGAAGGGTGAGGTTGTAAATTAAAGATATTCATTAAGAAAAAAATAAATTAATCATTTTACTTCCTTATTATATTTTTGCCATCACGGCAAAGAAATAAGTTATGAATATTTCGCTGTCAGAGGTGTGTGTACTTTAATTATTATAATTTCTATGATTCTATCTTTTGTAATTTTCAGATTTTTATAGAACCTGAATACTATAATTATTATTTATCGGTTTTATTTTCACAACCATCAGGATAATATAATATATGTAGGTCCAGGGAGTGGAACCCTCTAGGTAGGGAATGGCGACCGTAGCAAGCTCTACGGATGTCAAGGGCGCCGGTCCCTCTGGCAAATTGGAAATGGCGAACGAAGCGTGCTCTGCGGCCATGGAGTAGACCCCGAGTTGGCTCCGGGATTCGCCTGAGCTGATCTGAGCCCGGAGGGTCCAGGTTCTGGCTAAAGAGGGGTCGACTAGTGTTTTGTTTTATACTTTATTTCTTCTTCCACTTTTCAGTCATGCAAATTATAACCTTAAATTACATTTTAAGGTTAAAATGTATTTTAACCTTAATTTCTGTTCATTACAGAAATTCAAATTATGTGAGGTGAAAATCATCGAGATAAATTTGGGTCAATTTTAAAGAAGAAAAATTTGTATTTTTCTTTTATTAAAACCATTTTTGTTAGATAAAATATATTACATATAATTTCTAAATAAAAGAAATTGAAACTTGACAATTAAAAAAATATTAGTAAAAATAACCCTGTATTGTTTATTACACGAATGCAGCTTCGAAAAGATTTTTTTGTAATATTTAAAACAGAAAAAATTAGGAAAATGTATTTTATGTAATATAATTTAAATATAGGAACAGAAAATTTATTTATAATCAGTATAAACAGCATGAAATAGTTAAAAAAGTAGAATATGTATATAAAGTATAAGCATAAATGCTTTCCTATAAAGTATTAATTATTGTTTATTGTTATCAATATTATGATACCATTTAAAGTTCGCTATTGTAAGCATTATGAATGTAAAATGCAGTAAAATTGTTCATGCACTCCGTTTTACCTCGTTTTATTATTAACACGATTTTTCCGTCATTGAAAATTTGAAAGCTTATAACTCAATAACGAAGGCATAAACAGAAAAACGGGTTTCACCACTTTTTTTCTAGTAAAATTTTAAATCGGAATCATGTCATATATCCACCTTCCTATTTTAAAAAATTAAGTTTAATTCAATATAGCACATCCAAGGTGACGGACAAAAATTAAAAACTCAACATAATGCAGATTTTGTTTAACTATATACAACTCCATTTCTTTCTGCTTCCAAATCCCTCCCTGATAGGCAGTATAAGTTGTAACCATACTTAAATATCATCCGTTATATGAAACAAAGGGGCAATTTAAAGTATTTATTTTGTATAAAGATAAATGTTTATCCTAAATTTAAGTTAAACTATTCCGAAGATAAAAGATCTAATTTTCCCAAATCTGGGATTTAAAATTCTAAAAATTTTAGTTTAACATAAACTATCTACTTGAGGTACATCCATCGTGCTTTATCATCTCCTATCCCTACCCTCTCCTTTTTTTTTCTTTTTTTTATATTTTCAACCTTACGTAGATAGTATGGGGTTTGTGTAAGCAAAATTACTGCTCTGTTTTTTTATATCATCCGCTACCATTATTTAACAACGGCCGAAACAATTGTTTCCGTAAACGAACATCCACTCTACTTCTGGGCTAGTTCGAGAATTCTTATATTCAGTCCAGAAGATGTACCAAAAACCTTAATTAGTGGCTTATAACCAATAAGATATAATCGGGGCTTTTAATATCAGTCGATTACTTAAGGATAAAATATAGTGACGGAAGCCATATATCGCCTAGATCAAACTGTTTCTCCTAGATCATAGAAATTAAATAATAGTGGAGTTTTTCTTGGTTGATGGGTTACTACGTAGTATGCATAATAGTTACTATATAATTAGTTACTATATAGTGTAGCGTATAGTCTACTATTGACATTTTGATATAATTTCAACATCTAGCAATTAATATCGAAACAGTTAATACCAATATTGTATGAATATTCGTTCATACAATAAAAGTTACTTTGATATGTTTGACTGCTCTAGAAAACTAATTGGGCTGATTTCTGTGGCGGGTGATAGCGTCTCGGTCTTTCATCCGGAGTTACTGGGTTCGAATCCCGGTTAGGCGTAGCATTTTTCATATCCAACAATTTCCATTCTCTTAGGGTAATATGATCAAAGCAGTTGATGCCCATCATCTCAAAAAAACGAAGTGCTACTAATAACTATATAACAGGCCGAATTTGTGGCTATTCAATTTCCCAATCAGAAATAAGGAGAAGGTAACTGAATGATCACGTGCACAAGCACATGTACGCAATTCTAATAAGAAATAAAAATAAACAAAAACTGCAATCTACATTTAATAGCTTCCAATTACTAATTAAACAAATAGATATTTTTCTAATAAAAATTGTTATAATATAATAACAATTGTTATATTATTTTCTGATCACATTCCATTGAATAGTTTCTTCATTTAATAATAATAATAACAATAAAAAGATGGAAAGTTCAATTAATTTTGTAACGGAGAACAAGAAAACGTGTAAATCAGGAATAATGTATTATTTTAGCAATTAAATCAGATAGTGTGTCGTCCATGCGCCGCCGACAACTTATCATACTTTCATTGCCAATCCACTGATTTCTATAAATTAATATAAGAAATAACTCGGCGTATTTACAGTTATTTTCGTATGGAAGGTCAACTGGTAATGTTATTTCTACAATAAATTCAATAGAATAATTTTTAAAACAATATAAACTGATCTTGCGTAAAAAATACCCTATTGCAAATATGCTGTAAAATGTTCTGTTAGAAATAAAATATCACGTAAATTATTAATAGCCAGCATGAGTTGAATATAAAAGCTGTTAAAAAACAGGTACGACAGTTACATTGAAAAATGTCGAAACTGAATTTTTTTATAGGAAAAAATAGTTCATAAGATATAAAATATATATATATATTACGTAGATGATAACGACATTATTCCTGATGCACAAATGTGTAATTCCTGGGTGTTGTGTTAGTTTCGTGGGATAATCAAACTGATTTCGTTTACAATAGAATGAAATTGTGCCGTTTTGCTGACAATCATCTTAATAAATACTAACCTTTTCATTACTATTAAATGTTTATTACGCTTACGCATAACCTCATCTGAAGTACAGTATTGTTCCTTAAGATTCATGAAACGTAAGCACATATTTTTTTAAAAACAAAAATGTGCTCTCAGAATATTATTTAGTGCTCAGAACATGTTATCCTATGTTTAGAATATTATTTAGTGCTCATAACATGTTATCCTATGTTTAGAATATTAAACATGTTAACTTATACTTGTGTTTATATTTTAGGAATGTATAATCTTTGCTAATAGGAACAGTTATCTATATTCTTAAAAAAATAATATTTACTTCTATCACACCAGAAAACGGAACTTTCTTTATCTGTTTAGCCTCCGAAACTACCGTAAGGTATTACTTCAGAGAATGAATGAGGATGAAGTGTAGTCTTGTACAATCTCAGGTCGACTACTCCTGACAGAAACCGGAACTGGTTTATGTAATTCAAACAATACTTTTATTTCGACTTTGAAAGGCCATCTTAAACTTAAGTAGTCATTTTTAATAAATTACTGAACCATTTTAAAAATTTCTTCCATCGTTTAATTTAGAATACAATTAAATGATTTTCTTTTACATAAAGAGTATTATTCTTTCTATAATTTTTCAAGTAATACTAGATATTTCTTTAATTTTCTTTAATAATTAAATAATTTTCATTAATAATTTAATTTACGGCTTCGAATTATGAATTACTTTATAGTTAACCTTAAGATTACTATTACTATTAAGATTACTACTTCTTGTGACTATTTTTTAAATATTAAATTCAAGTTTAATCATATTTATTTTTTTAAATTTTATAATTATTATTAGCCCGCCGGACTGGTCTAATGATAAACTCGTCGTCACAGATCTGTTTTTTAACAGCTGATTTTTGAAGTCGAAGGTTCTGAGGTTCAAATACTAGTAAAATTATTTACTTTTACACGAATCTGAATACTAGACAGAGGATACCGTGTACTTTTGTAGTTGGGGTTGAATTAACACATCTCAGGAATGGTTGGCCTGAGTCTGTATAAGACTATCCCTCATCTAGATATCATCCTCATTTCATTGGGCTACAGGGGGATTTGCTTATTGTTCATTAGTTGAACAATAAGCAAATCCCCTATTTTTCATATCCCCTTATAATTATTTGTGTATTTTATGATGCTTTTTTTTCAAGATTTTATCATGTTTTCCCTTGATTCATCAGTGGGCAAATACTGGAGTAGTTCCTTTTCTTGTCTGTCGAATACATATAGCTATCGGTACATAAAATGATCTATGTAATGTATTACATTACATAGATCATTTCATGTAATGTATTACATTACATAGATGTAATTGCATCTATATTATA
>JAAAKQ030015553.1:0-18081 GCA_010016005.3 Zanna intricata
TTCTTTCTCAATGTTCAAGTTAACATTTTCTTTCTTTCCCTGTTCTGCAAGCTTGCTTTGATACTTCTTCTTACACTCTTCATTCTGTAATTTTTCTACATCCCATCTTGGTGTAATTTGTTTCTTTAGCTTTTTGAAATTCAAACTTTTTTATTAAATAATAAAATGTTTCAAGCCCACCGGGTTGGTCTAGCGGTAAACTCGCCACAATAAGTTGTTTAACTGTTGATTTTTTAAGTTGAAGGTCCTGAGGTTGCACGGATTTGAATATTCTTTGGTAGTTGCGTTTAATTAACCGCATGTCTTAGACGTGTTCAGCCTGAGTCTGTACAAGACTACACTTCATTTACAATCCCCTACCTATCATCCTCGCCTCATTGGCCCGTGGAAAGGTTGCTTATTGTTCATTAGTTGAACAAATTGCAACGTACACATTAGGAATAGACTAAAAATACATAAACCATCTGGTAAATTATTTAAGAAAAAATGTACGTATATCTCAATAACTTCCTGAGATAACAGCAAATGAAGATGTAAGATAAACATTTTTTTAAATAAATCGGATAGCAAGAGAGCGCTCAAAGACTGTTTACAGAAAAAAATTTAAACGTAAAGCCATTTTGGTTGTTAATCAATTGTATTCAGTACATATTGAAGTATTAAAAATAAGTAAAAAGTATTTGCTTATTCTCAAAGCAGTAGCAACCTTACGCTGTGTTACAATAGGTTGATGATGACAGTTGAATTTTGTAGTATGTGTAGATTCCAAGCCTGACCTGAATTCGAATCAATAATCATCCGTATGAAATGTAAAGAAGCTACCGTTCCGTGACGGTGATCAGATAATAATAATTAATAAAAAAGTAATTATTATGTTTATTAATGAATAATAATAAAAAAAAAAAAAACTTTAAAAATAGAATATTCCGATTTCCGTGGCGGAATTGTAGCGTCTTGGCCTTTTATCAGGAGGTCCCGGGTTCGAATCTCGTCCAGGCATGCCATATTTCATACTCTAAAAATTTCCATTAGGGATAAATGGCCGCAGCAGTCGATTTCCGTCGTATCTAAAAAGTAAATTTTTAAATAATGCAAATCAAAAGCCTTAAGTTAAATTAAAAATTCAAACGATTGGATCTTCTGACTCAAATTTTCCATCACTATTAACTCGTTCCCCTTATAAACGGTAGGGTTGGATAAAATAAAATTTATTTGTGAATGATAGAAATAGTATGAACTATAGAAAAAAATCAGAAATTTATCCTCCGTCCGTACAAAAATTTTAAGAAAAGGGATAATAGTTTAATGCTCTTGCGATAGAACCCTTTCACAAAAAGTTTTTAATAAATTTTAAAAGACTTTTAGATATCGGCCCCCCCTCCATCTTTATTATCAATAATGAAATTTTTGCATCATTTTTGATGATGAGGTAAGTTTTACTTTTATTTCATTCATTTTTATTATATTACGGAAATGTTTTTAAACTTTTGTCTCTAAGAAATTAACTTTTTTATTAATTTCTAGGCAACTCTGAGATACAGCCGATGTCTCTAGTCTTTTATAATAATAATAATAATTACCAAAATGCTCCTTTATACTTTTTTAAATTTTTCTTATATTTTAAATCTTAAGTATCTTAAATTGCAATTACTGTCTTAGAAATTTACAGTACCGTCCTGAGATCTTAATACTTTTAAAATGTCAGTAATTTTTTGTTTATAATTGTATTAGAAGACATTTAATTCCGACATCTACATATTAATTACATTAACATTTAAATATAAATTTTACGAAGTATAAATATTTTATTATTTTTGTATCTATTAAAAATTACCACGATGAAATTTTTCCCATTTTTACATTAAAAATCGAAAACAACTAAATAGAGAAACTTGAAATATTCTATACCGTATCTAAAATGTATGTAGATTTCCAGTATCTCTTTTTAAGTTATAATAATAATAAAAATTATTCAGTCTACTTTTTTTTGATAATTTATTTTCATATTTAAACGTTTTTTCGAGCGACTTATATTTTGACAAAAATATATGAAATTACTAGAATATTTGAAGGTCATACTGCCTACATAATTAATCAAACTATCGACTGAATGACAAAAAAAGTTAGCAAGTGTTAAAAGTTTACTGTTATGTAAGGTGATTGACATAGTATACAAGTGTCATGAAACTTAACAAGACTATTGTAAAACAGAGACCGTAGGAGATGAAGTTACGCAAACGTATTCCTTTTCGTTTCGGTTCCTTTATTGTCACAATAATTTTCATGTTTATGTTTGCATTGAAATCCACCACGTACGTATTAGTGCTTTAACTTGAATTAATTTTTTTTTTAAGTCGCGTCAAATATTAAGGTCACTATAACAGTTACTGCGTAGTTTTGGTTCATTTTAAATTTCATTGACTAAATTAATGGCCTAAAAAAGTAGTTTTTAATCGAGGTATTTTAGGTAAAAAGGTAGTTTCCCGTTGTATTTGACCATCGCATGTAACGCTATAATTGCAAATTTATGGACTGAGAAAGGTGTAATCGATGGAACATTACTGTACGATTAAAGATGAAATTTATAGAGAGGATCATTAATTCACCAGATCAACTTTGAATTGAAATAATGGTTAAATTTAACATGAAACTCTACGAGTATTTAGGGCTGATCGATTCAGAAAAATACTGGATCTCTTCCAATTCAAACGTTAAAACAAGATTTAAAAGTTTGAAACATAAATTTTAGAAAAAAGGTATTACAATTTTAGTTTGTTTTTGTAGTCATATAATTCATAAGTCACATGTTCTAACTTTTTCGATATAAGTAACAAAAATTACATTTTTGCATATACGCGCGCGCGTGTGCGTGTGTGTGTGCGTGCGTGTGTGTGTGTGTGTGTATTGTTGAAAGGTTCACAAATTTTCTTCTTTTTTTTATTCGTAGATTCTATGTTGAAAGCGAAAATAACGCATGAGAGATCATGTTTTTCGAAGTGTATTTTTATATAGATACAGATTCTAAGAAATATTTAATTAATTCTCTCCACGATTACGTAAATGTTTTGAAACCCTTTTTGGTAGTCAATAATTATTGTATTGGTCGTTAATTATTTTATCATGCTATTAATTTTTTTTTTTTAATAATACTAAGTAAATTTTTATCTATAAAAATGATGGTGTTTAATCTGGGATTTCTCTCGTTGTAAAATAACGATTTATCCTAATTGTTAATTTATATTTTTTAAATATTTTAATTATAATTAATGTTTGTAAGACGTGTTTTACGTCAGGTAAATAATTATTTTAAATAAAAAAATATCATAATTTGTCAGAAACATTGATGTAACATAACATCAGGAAGTCTGTAAAATAAATATTACTTTATACATTACTTTAAAAATTACATGACGTTTTCCTTAATTTCATTTAACATTTAAAAATTTTATTATTACTTGAATTTAAACAAAATCTAAAGTCGCTCCTTTCTTTACTTTTGTAAGTAAATTTAACTGCGTTCAAAACAAAGTAATAATAATTTTTTTTAAATAACAGTTTTTAATTCAAAGAAAAATATTTATCAAAGATAACTTAAATGTTATAAAAAGATGTGTTTTCTCAACCGAGTTCTGTTACTGTTTACTTAAAAGCTTCTTTTTTTTATTTTATAGTCTTTAAATTTTTATTCCCTTTTTTAAATGTACCTGCTGACATTTTTTCTCTTTAATTATGAAGTCGTTAAATTTCAACTATAATCTGAACTTTTTTTATCGTTTTCTTTTACAAATTTTTCTCTTATTTTTGTTTTTCTTTTATAATGACATCCTTTGAGATTTTCATTTTTACTTAATGATTTTCCTCTGCACTGTTCTCTTAATGATTTTAGAATAATAAAATTCGTTCATTTTTTTTAATAAATTGTTACTTTATCGGTTAATTTCGTAATACATTTTCTGTTTAAAAATTGAAGTCTCTTTTTATTATATTATAAGAATAATTATACGAGATCCTGGTGGTAATTTTACGATCGATATTTCGATATTCTTATTTGTCCGATGATATATTACAACTGAATCTAATTTGACCAAGTTTAACAGACTTTACTTCAATCGTAAAACTGTGTCGGATGTAAAAGTGAAGTTCTATTATTTGAATTTTAGATTAGATTAGGAGTTTCAGTTCTACCCGGTAGGCGTTAAGTTAGATTTATTGTGCGGCCACCAGAGAGCGAGTTCCCAGATCGGTTTTACAGATTCCGGCATCCTCGGAATTGAAAACTCAGTAGGATTTAAATTTAAAAACAGAAAACTGATTGTAGTAGAGAAAGAAATCAAAGGTAAAGAAAAGAGGTGGATGATAACAAAGTACGGTCTAATCTTCAGTCTAACTGCTGCACAATTTCACTCGAGTAATATCTGACCGATATCGGCAGCGATGTCCCATCTCCCTCCGCAATGTCTCGGGAATTCGGTTCATTTGCACTCAAGATAAGTTCACATTACTGTTCAACCGTTATGCGTTAATGTTAAGAAAAAGCTTGTAACAAAATTGTTTTTCTATTAAGAATTAAAGGGTCATAACAGGTACAGGGCTGTCGTAAAAACAACCTAGCTTATCCCCAGCATCTTTTGGCATTCGAAATATGTAAATAAATGATAAACCATTCATTTTTAATCCCATTTGAGGTTTTGAGAACCAGCTAACAATCGAAAATTGTGAAAAATGGTGGCGTAACCGTTTTTAACATTTTTCTTTTTCCTCGATCGACTTGAATTTTTTTTTCCAAATAAGACGTTAATAGGTTCGGAGTAATTATCGAATTTCAGAAGTAATTATCGTCGTTTGTATTTAAAAATAATAGTAAACTTTTTTTAAATGTAATATTTATTCAAATAGCCCAAAATACTGTAGTTTGTCTTTTACTGGTTGCTTTTTCACATGTTAAAAACAATTATAACTTTGTAATTATATTTATAAGAAAATCTTTTTTTTTAATTTGAGTAAGACACCAAATGGTGATAATAATTTTGAACTTTACCCATGGGGAGAAATTAATTATTAAACTCTACGAGAACACCGGGAAAATCGTGCAACATCGTTGTCAACATTTATTCAGTTATCCCGGTCTTAGATGAGCAAAATAAAAAAAAATACTAAAAGGGACAAATAGAAAAATATTACAAATAATAATATAAATAAAAAGTATTTGGAGTAATTTATGAAGCTAGATTAATCGTTTAGGTTTTATTAAATTGGTTTCAGCTATGGTGGTATCATATGCAAATAGCGGCACAAACAATAAAATTTAAAAAAATACACAAAATGTAATCGGACATCACTTTATTAGGTATTTACAGCAGTGTACATAAATGTTCATTTTATATATATATATACTTTTTATCGTTATTAGATGTATTTTACCACAATCTGTTAATAAGTTTATTAGTTTACTTTAAAAATACCAAAATAGAGACCTTTTTACACGCTTTTCTTTAACTTAAAATAGATTCAACCGAGTCCTCAAATCTTGCAACCTTAATTAAACTCATTTCCCGACGTCATACAATGGTGAAATTATACACAGCGATGTAAGTCGGGTGGCAAGAGAATATTCCATTATTAATTTCATATATTTCTATATTTCATGTATAATATAAGAGACATATATTGAAGAAAGGAGCTGAATCTGTAAGATGTAGCTATCGATTCGATTATTTTGACTGCCGATTCAATACGTATAGATCAGATGGCTGTTGAAACCGATTTTAATATATAACTAGTGTAAATTTGCCTTCTAAAATTTATGTACGGTAATCATTTAATTTATTTATAAATAACTGCTATCATTTATAATAATGGAACTGATTCTCCAGATTATAATTTACGTAAAATGAAACTGCATATAAATATTGTTTTGTTCGCTAAAAAATTAAAACGACTAAAAGTAAAAACTTTCTTATCAGTTTAAATACTTATATTATTAAAATAAAATTTAAGGGATTCTTAAAAACATTCTTTTCTTCAGATAAATAATGCGAGTAATAATAAAAACAATTCGTACTAAAAAGTAAAAAATACTTATTTTTCAGAAAATTACTTTTAAAAAATTTTCTATTTATGTATGAGTAAAGAGGAAAGCATGCAGAGCGCTCCAATTATAAAGTCGTTGCATACAAGAGTGCGCCCCATGCTTTTCTTTTTAATCGTGCATTAATAAAACATTTTTTTAAAGTAATTTTCTTGAAAACAAAATTAATGTTTTGTACGAATTGTGTTTTTTATATATATTTTTTTTAAGAAGAGCATGTTTTTAAAAATTTTTTTTAATTTTTTATATGGTATTTAATAATTTGATAGGACATGGAACTAACGGTGATTTTTTTAACGTTAAAGTAAACTTATCGGTTAAATATTGTAAATAATAGATGTAATTCTAAATTAATAATGGAAAAAAGATGACAATAATAATAATAATTATAATCGATTCGTAATATTAACCGATCAGATTAGATCTCTTGTTTGAATAACATCTATTCACCTGCATTTGATGTTAATCTCGTTAGACAACAACTATTAGTTTTAATTGGAAATCTGAGAACCATTGTTTACATAATTGGATCTTTCACTTACTATACAAAACTATTTCTCTTGACTTCATTAGCTGTATCATTCGAACTGGCATGCGCGTACGCAACACACACACTTAACTTATATACACCTTTTTCATTATGTTGTATTTATAATTTGCCCGTCGTTTGATTAAAATAGTCGCTTTACATCTTTGTTTATGAATTTTAAACTTAATTACTCTCTTTATAATAGCATTAAAAAGTTGTGAATCTTTCTTTATTAAATTGTGATTTTTTTTGGTTAAGCCATTTAATTTTATATTATTATTATTATTATTATTACTGAAATCTGTTCTTAAAGAATTCCGTTATCCTTTTTGTTTACCTTTTAACCTTAATCGAATTTACACAATGCATAAAAATAAATTTAATACGTTAAAACTCCTTAAAAATCAAATAATCAATATTTTGTTTCTGTCCTCGTCAAATCTGGGGTTTTTTGGACCGACGGTTTTCCAGTTACCGGCATTTTTCTAAAACGACTTCAGTACGAGTAATTTTAAAATTAAAAAAGAGATATTTTCGAACTGATAAACTGAACAAGAAAATGTATTTAGTGAAAAAAAAAACCAATGTCGTGCCATTTATGAAGAATGGAATATTTGCAATTAATAAAAGATTGCGATGAATTACTTAACGTGACCGGCGCAGCCGATTGTGCAGTTCATTGAAAGGAATACAAATTTAAATTCTTTTTTTTTTATATATTTAAATCTATAATTTTTGAAGCAAAGTTGTTCAATAAAATAAAGCAATATCCAGAATTTTTTGTATTATTATATTACTCCCACAAATTCGAAAAATGTTTTTCCACCTGTTTGAAAATATAGGGGGGTTATGCATCAGGGTTTTTTTTTAATGATTAAAATATTCACTAAAATTGATTTTAAACAAATTAACATCGAGAGTAACAAAAAAAAAATTTCTTCTTTTTTTTTAAGGAAAAATTCTTCAAGTGCATTAATAAATTTATAAAAAGAATTTTTTTTTTATTTAAAAAATACAAATATACAGCCATATTTATAAATAAAAAAATTGTGATTTTCTAGAAAGGGGTGAAAACTTATAGCTATCTTCTTTTTTTTTAAATACTAAAGGCTATCAAAAATTTTTAAATTGTACATTTTAAATGCAATGGTTAACTTGTGATATAGATTTACATTTAAAAGAAATTTTCCAAAAATTCGGAAAATAATTTCTGTTATTGACGATTAAAGTGAGACGGGCAAAGAATTTTTATAGTGGTTTCTCTATTGTTATAGAGAATATAGATGCAAAATAATCCCATTAATTCCTTTCCTAAAGCAATACATAGATAAAAAAAAAAAATATATATATATATATATATATATAAAAGATTATATTTTTATAGTTAATAAAGAAAATTTTAATCTTATAAATCTTGGTAAAAAAAATACACTTTTATAAGAAATATTATACTTCCTTATAAGAAGTAAAGGAAATATTATGATCGCCAAACGTTTTGGTTTTCAGATTTCAACGGAAATATCCACTTTGACCATCCCCGAATCTATTTTAACTAGTTTCGGCGTGACGTATGTACGTACGTACGTATCTCGCATAACTCAAAAACGATTAGGCGTAGAATGTTGAAATTTTGGATTTAAGACTGTTGCTAACACACATTTAGGACTGATGTTGTGGACATCTAATTGTGCACTTTCCCTTTTGATTGCAATCGATTGAACCAAAAGTGTCCAAAAAAGCCCAAAATCCAAAAAAAAAATTTGGATTTTAAATTTTTACTTAACTGCAGTAATAAGCCCTCATCAAGACCTTTTCAAGTATATACCATAAGTGGTACTTATTTTCATCAGTTCCAGTGTTATAGCCAAATAAAATTTCAATTAATAAAATATTTTGATCTTACAAGTGAAGGCATATCGGTTCGAATCAAACTTCATCTTTTTTTTTTCTAACTTTCCTTTTAATTTAAATATATTGATTTATTAATAATTATTAACCTCTGATTTTAAAACAATGTTTACGATAAATAATAATTCAATAATAACAATAAAAAAAATATATATATGAAAAAACATCAGAAGTTCCAATTCCAATTTTGCAAAAATTTAATACATTCTTTTCTTCCGGAGGTAGTACCTGTCTACGAAATTTGAAGAAAATAGGTAAGCGGGCTCCAGAGTTATAAGACCAAAAAAATACGTAAGCGCAAAGGTCAGTTTGATAAAAATGATCTTTTGGACTTGGTAGCATTAGAGATTGTTTTTTCTCGGATAATTTACAGTTTAGTTAAATCTATTTTTTTTTTCTTACAATTTTTTTTAATGTCTCCTTAAGGCACAAAACTTAAAAAAATATCAACTTTTTTACATTTTTTTTGACCGATTTATGTTCTTTCCCGACATAGCTATAGCTACTATATCGCTATAGTCGGAAAAGTAAAATGTGATTCGCAAATCTTGCACTTGATGTACGATAACTTTGCAGAGAAGTTTATAGCAGACATTTAATGTTATAAGTAGTACTGCACAATAGCTATGTTATTTCGTGTTCATTATTCCGAGCGTTCATTATTATATGTAACAATGAAATTTATTTTATTCTATTTTATGTTAAATTTATCTTCAAGATCATCCAGTTACAAATTTTACGTGTTTAAATATTGATAATTTTTATTTGGTTAACATAATAACAAATTTTGTTTTTAAATAAAGTCGGACTTTTTTTCTTTTTTTATAGTCGCATCAACAGTTAGAGTCATTGGCAACTTAAATATAACTACGTGATCATAATTAATAAACTAGAAAAATAATAACAAATGGGCAATAAATAATTAAACATCACCATTAGTCATTTTACACTGGCATATAGTATTCTGTAAGGGCTCCACGTAAGCAAAACCGCTCAAAATTACGTACTTCATCCCCTTATCAGAGAGAGACCGCAATAGTCTTTTTTATGTATTTCTTCCGATTTAGTAGACGCTTCACATCTGAACCCAGGTCTAATTTCTGTCGAACAGATCCGAACATTGGGCAGTCTAAAAGCAAGTGGTTTACGGACCATTTTACATTGTACGTCTGACAGCTATGCTGAGGAGAGCCATCTAGATGGATAAGCCTTGTGTGTCCAACCGTCAGCCGAGTTAGGATGACTTGGGTTCTGTTTCTTGGGATAAAAGGTTTCTCGAACTCGTTCTCACGGATGCCGTTGCTCGGAAGGACTTAGCAGCGAGAACTTATTCTATTGAGAATTTATTTTAATACGAACTGTTTCATAAAGTCGCTCTCACATGTTAATTCTACTCGGAGGCCACTTATTGCCACTCTCTTGGTAACCTCATCAGCCTGTTCGTTCCCATGTCGCAATGACCCGGGGGACCCATACCAATACCACTCTCTCTCGTTTTCTGTTTTAGCCTCCGGAACTACCGTAAGGTATTACCTCAGAGGATGGATGAGGATGATATTTATGAATGTGAATGAAGTTTACTTTTGTACAATCTCAGGTCGACCGCTCCCAAAAAGTGTGCTTAATTGAAATCCACCAAAGAACAACGGTATCGACGATCTAGTATTCAAATCCGTATAAAAGAATAATATGTTTGTCAGCACCCCAGTTGCTATATGAGATTAAGGACATTAATTCTCCTTAGAGATTCAGCTTTAGTGTACTTAAGGTAGCTCGAAAAAGTCAGCTTGTCATCATAAGTCCCACCTAGAAGTTTAATCTCATTTGTTCTCTTTATCTCATCTTCACCTAAGTTTAATTTCATCATGTTTTTGTATCCGTCTAGCTATCTAGAGAAAACAATAAATTTTGACTTAGTTACCAACAATTTGAAACCACTACATTGTGCCCATCTTTGCACTGAGTTCAGCGAATTCCTTTTCTCTACAAGTGATAGTGATATGGTCAGCGAAGATACTTTCTTTTTTACCGGCGGAGTTATCACATCAGCTATCCCATTAATAGCCACTAAGAAGAGCATCACACTTAGGAAGATCGTTGAGGGACTCCATTTTTAATTTCAATGACTTTTGAAAGTATCCCATTAGCCCTAACACGGATCGTCCGTTTGCTCAGAAAATTAGCCACAAAGTTCAACACATTCCCGTTAACATCGTTCTGTATAAGACAACTATTATCCTCTCCCTCCAAACCATAGGCCTTTTCAATGTCTAAAGTCGCTGCAAGGAGGTGCTCCTTAGAGGCAAATGCCTCACACACATTTGTCCGTATAGATGATAGATCTCTTTTCTCTGAACCCGCATTGGTACTGGAAGAAGAATTTAATTCTTTCCAGGTGCCATTTCAGTCTGATATTTTATTATCTTCTCCATCACCTCGGACGGTAGTCCTCTGCTAAAGTGATGTCACGATTGGACTTGGCCACAGGGATAACTACAGCCTCCCTCCAGACGTCCGGAAACACTTCTACCTCCAAGATAGTGTTGAACACGTGTAAGAGGTGGTGAAGACCTTCATCTGAGAGCTCCCGTATGAAGACAAATCGTTTTTCAAAAAATAACCCCCCATCTCTTAAAACTGAAATATATGTTTTTTTTCGTTTGCTCTATCTCCCTTTGGTTTAAATACTTTTTAAAAAACTTATGAAAGTTTATACTTCATATATAGAGCTATCAAGAAATGTCTACAATTTTTACTTTTCAAGCATAATAGCTCTAGAGCTATGCTGCAAGAAGAAAAGTGTAATATCAGTAAAAAAAAATGAGTTATAGATTTTTTTTATATTTCTCGACGTTTCATGAACAAAGGATCCCAAAAAACAAAAAGGTGGAGGGGTAATGTTCGTATGTAGGTGTGTTAACAAATTTGTAGCTTAATAACTTTTGACCAGGTAAATGTATATGTATGAAATTTTGTACAGACTCATGTATATGGGACAGTTTGTTGGTAAAGTTCGGGGGTCAATATTTCCAAGGGTTGGGGGTTTTGGGGGTCAATTTTCTCAAAAGTTGGCAAAAATAACCCCACTTTATATTAAGCTCAGTACATGCGTAATTCTTTTTTTTTTAATCTTGCACTAAAATTCTTCCTTCTCCAAAATAAAAAAAAAAAAACTATCTTATTATTTAATACATATTTTTAAAGATTTTTTTTTAATGTCTTCCTAGGCATAATAGTAGTGCAAGCGAAAAAAAAAAACAATTACTGTGGGGCTGGCGAGCCGATCAAAGTTGGAAGTGGAGAGCTGAAAAAATACCGTTTTTTTTTTTTTAAATTTTTAAAACTTTTTGGTTTATTGAAAGATATAATGATAATTTTTCAATAAAACCTCATCATAAATAACCCCCACCCCAAAAAAGAAATCTTAGGTAAATTTTTCACGTATAATTATTTTTCTACTATATAAGAAAGGAAATTAAATTGCAGAAAAAGATTTTGCAATTAAAAATCTGTCATGCAATAATTTGCTGGTCTTTTCTTTGAATCAGAAATAATAACGAAATATTCCGTTATTCGTAACTCTAAAACAAACAATTCGGTACCTGTATTTATGTCTTTTTTTAAAATTATTTTTAACTTTAAAATCATCTCTCACAATAGTGTCCTTTCCTCCCGGAATAAAATATGTTTATATAAACCTTATACTAAGCATTATAATTAACTTTGTTAAGCATTCTGAAACTAGGTTCTAATAATTATAGGCAAGCAGTTGAGTAAATATTTGATGATCGGTTGGATGCGTTAGAATATTATAACTTGTACGGTTTGATAAAATAGTGTCAATTTAGATCCTGAATAGTATGTTATTGGAAAACAGTCAGCCTAAACACAACCACTATTTTGTTTGTGTATATTTTAAACACACACACATACATATATATATATATATTTATATATATATGTATGTGTGTGTGTTTAGGTTACATTTAGTGTATTTTACTTTAATCGCATTGAGTTTTATGTAAATCAGTTCGCTTGCTTTTATGTTGTATGAGTAAAAGGCAACCATGAGTTATTTGAATTCAAGTTTTAATTAAATATTTATTTAAGGATAATTTGATTTCTCACCTCTGGTTTTCAATTTCTCTTCCCCTTGAGGTATTTTTTATCTTCTCTTCTTCCACGTACATATTCGTTTTAATCATAATCATAATCGTTTTTCTCTCTTTCATTATTTTAAAATATTAATCAAACGAGTTAGATAACTCGTCAGCCGGTTGTTTCATATCGAATTCGATTACTTTTAAATTCGTCTTTTTATTTAAACGTTTTGAATTTATCTCTTTTAAATAAAGCAGAGTAATTATTGAGATCTAATTAAAAATTTAACGATAAAATAACATTTATGACAATTATTGAAGGTAAGATAGGAAAATTTTATTAACAGATTAATTAATTAAGATCAAAGCGGTGAGTAGTTATAATAAAGAATCTTACGAAATAAATGAGAAGTTAACGGCCTCTATTCATATTGTTATCGATTATAAAATTGAGTTATATATATGTTGTTCTATAAACTTTTGTAATCTTTTAATCGCATTATTAAAATAGATAAGTTTGCCGCAAGTTCCGTAAAATCAACCCGCTACAAAACCAGAAATTAAACTTTTCTTAGTTTGGTGTTTTAAATAAAGTCGAATCGGTAATGTAATTGATTATTATTTTCAAAGTCCTCAATATTTTTAAAAAAGTTATTTAAACTTTTTTAAAGATAGTGTGACATTTTAAATACTGTCAAACTAGTCAGACAGTAAAAGATTTTTTATTAATATATTTTAGTACCTGGTGAACCGACGATGCGAGAGATTAAAAAATAAGGGATTTTAAAAAAAGGGATTAAAAAGTAAGGGAAGGGATTTAACAAAATTAAAAGTTTAATTACATTAAATAAGAATATGACATATGACACTAACTGGCCGGGATGTATTATGAGAGAAAAAGGCTTGTTTAAGATAGTGATAAAAGATGCTAAAAAGAGAAATTAAAAAAGAAATGGGTCTTAGCACAATGTTAAAAGATAAGAAATTGAGTTAAGTAGTCGGTGGATTATACTTCTGAAAGATAGATAATTTAAATAAGATCGGTTCATTTGAGGTGTTTGGGTATCTCCAATCGCTCTAACGTCGCGACAGTATAAAAACGTGTCAAAGACTAAAGGAAATTAAATAAATTAGACGTTAATACGACCACACCCGATACATTTTAGTTCACCTGTTGTTCTAGAGTACGACTGTTAAGGAATCGGGCCGACTTAAAGCTCTTTCCTTACGCTTAACTCAATTAAGGTTTGAGACTGAGATGTTCAACCGGCGGTAAAGTCGGGTATTTTCATAAACGGCTTAACTGACGAGGTTTTCTTATACCACGTAAACTAAGAAAACACCAAAACGTCAAACTCATCAGCCGATTTTGATTTGGGTACGTGTGGGTAATAGTGTCTTATATTCACAGCATAGGCAGGAAGATTATGCTTGTACTTTAAAATCCGGAACTTTGCTTTACATTATATGTATGTCAAGGTACTCTTTTAGATGAGACTTTTGTTGTAGATTGATTTTTTGTTGGGTAGATGGACTATACTCATTATCTCTTTTCTTTCATCTTTCCTTGATTCCTTGCTCACTGTATTATTGTTATTTTCTTCTTTTTTTTTTTTTGCTAAACTCTGATTGATTCCATACTAAAATCGTTAACCTTTAGCGGTACAGTACCAGTGGATATTAAATACTACTTAAATAAATACCAATAAAAACATTTTATTCAGATTATTTATTATCTAATGGACAGAACACGAAAAATAAAAACCAGTGAGGAGGGTAAAAGATAATAACAGCTTAATCAAAAGAATCCGTAATAGAAATACTATCTGTTTGGGATGTATCAAAAGAGGAGAACAAGAATTGATTAAAAAACTTCTAGAAGGCGGGAAAAATTAACAAATCAGAAACGACCTGAAAGGGAATGGGAATTATCAGAATTTCAAAATTTTAGTTGAAAATAGAAAAGGAGGGAAACTAATATAATGCAAGGATTTGCTCAGGACAAACAACTAAATATATATTGTCGCGTTTTCGCGACTCGATCAGGATATTGAGAGATTGAGAGTTGAAAATGTTTATATAATTATAATTTATTAGTTAAAGAACATAAGTAAAACAGAAAAATCAATAATAATGACAATAATAATAAGCGACAATAATAATTAAAATAATGACAATAATAAATAAACAAATAACGATAATGAAAGTCCCATTAATAAAAGACATTAACATGACCGCTAGTCTTAACACTGTTAATAATTAGTCTTGTATTAATAACAACAGTGCAGTAAATAAGGCAAGTATAAAGTTTTTTAAGTGCAAATACCTTTGCTGTTCACAAATAAAACTACCCTAACAATTTACGAATGAAATTTAGCCCATTATCTTTTTCATTTATAGTCTTACAGTAACTCACCGAACCATTTCTTGTTTTCGTGTATGTCCACACTGGAATTATTTGTGACGTCACTTTAATCACGCCGAACGTGTACGCCTAGAAATTCGCTCCTTTACTGACCTTGCAGAATACTCTCGCTGACTGACATCATAACGTCTCACTTAGACTAATTTGGCCGAATTAACATCCCGCAGACTCGCACCATAACGTCTCGCATAGACTCATTTCGCAGAACTGATATTCCGTAGACTCATATCATAACATCTCGCTTGGACTCGTTTCGCAGAACTGATCTCAATCGGTCTTCCCCGGAGTATTTATTCTCCTATTTTCTTTACCCTGCCGGACCAGACCCCAGTCGAGCGTGAGAACGATTTACCGCCCTAACATTTTCCCATGAAATTCCAAACCTTGGTCCGGTAACTCTGTTTAGGTCTGTTAGCGGGCAGTATTACAAAAAAGATAGTTAAACCTGACGTGCTACCTTTACTAAAAGGGTGTTTTTTAGCCCTTTTCTTGATTCCTCCCGCTATTATACTTTCTATTACTTTCTTCTTAATCGGTAGGAATCCGTTACTCAGGTCCGCTTTACCGGTTTTGTTACATTATATTCTTTTAGTATTTGTGAAGCCCCTATAACCACTTTCGGATTGAAGAATTATCCCGTTTTTCTTCCTCATCTTTAATATTGCGAGAAGAATTAAGTTGATTTATTTTATCGGTATTTTATTGACAATAAAAGTAGACTAGGACTTGAAGTTTCTTTGTTAATCTTAATTTCCTACTCGTTTCATTTTTCTTTCTTAATACATTATCTGATAAGAAATTATAATCGGTAATATATTATTTCTGTTGCCTATTTTCTTAATATTCGCTTAATTGTTTTTAAATCTTTCAAATTATTGTATCTTTCTTATATTTATTTATATTAACTCGTTTATTATCGCATATCAAGAAGATATCTGTGAACAATTACTGCTGATGGCGTCCTATTATGACATCCTGCTCTTTTCTACAACCGACACCGATTTTTATTCTCTGTGATTTTTAAACGTGCCTTGAGTAACCCTTTTCGGTGTTTCCTGTTTGTATCCGACCCGCTTAGAATTAATAATGATAACCGGTTTTATTTTCATTCAGATTCTAGCTGCATCTTCATCCTATTTCGTTTTTAGTTGCCGTCACACCTTTTATAGATCTTGCATCGTTTTCTTTTTTATTTTAAATCTTTTCTTTCTAAAGCAATTCGTGTTTATTTTGTCGGGTAGAATTTGTAGAATGATATTTTTGTGCTTATGTATTCATAAAAAATAATACACGAACTGTTTAATTAAGTAATTTCTAAATTAGTCATGTTATTTTAAAAATACTTATAGAGCGTATAGCGATTTCAAAATTATTCTGCTTTCAAAAGATATATGTTAATATGTAAATTTAAAAAAATATATATGTTTTTAGGAGTAATAAAATAAACGTTATGAACTTGTGTGCAGCAACTGGCTACCGGATTCGTCTAAGCTGTTTCCACGTATTTTCATTAGAACATATTAGTTTCATTTACCTTACAGACGTATCGTACTCGTATATTTATTGAGCTATCTTCATTTTTATTTCATCATTGAAAACGTCTTTAGTTTTATTTTATTCGTTAAAAATAATTATTCTCCTTATATTTCTGAGGTTTTCTGTTTATAGTATTTGCTTTCTCTTTTCTATTGATACTTTTAAGCTTCGCTAATCTTCAGACGGTGATTTTGTTTAAATCTGAGAAAATGTCGCTTTCTTTTTAAAAATCAAAGATAAATTTCCAGCTCTATTTTTCATTTAATTCACATGACTGACCAACACACACACACACACACACACAAAGATTATATATAGATAGAGCACGCTTTGTTTATACTCTAGGAAAATAGTTTGGTACTTTAGGACAATAGTTTGTTAAGGAAAATAACCTTTTTTGTTTCGTTAAGAGAAGTACAGAAAGAGGTTTAAGAAAAAACAATTTATACAAAAAACGGATTGGTTATCAAAACCGTTAAATATATAAAACATCTTTTTGTTCTACTTATTGTTTAAATAATATTTTTTTAAATTATAAAAATACTTTATTTTTCTGGAGCCTTTAATTTGTATTCGATTAATTAATTTATTGAAATGATATTATTTTCTTCTAAGGATGATTTATTTTAAATAACTTGAATTAGTGTTTCTTCAGTTATCTGTAATTATAATTTACTTGAAAGAATATTCTTATGCTAGTGGGAAGATTCTAGTTGGAATTCGAAACAGGAGAGTTAAGATTTCGAGAAAGTACAACAGGTCTTACGGTAGAAATGCTTTGTGGGGATAATTTCGATATGCACTACAAAAAAATAAATATTTGAAAGTGAACACACGGTCGTAAGTTCCTGAAAAAAAATTTTTTGTAAGAAAATTGTTTGAATTTTTTTTGTTGTAATTTATATATTTGAATTATAATTATACAATTATAATAACTATTTGAAGTAGTTTGTAGATTGTGGAACATAAAAACAAATATGGAACTTGAATTAAAAGCCATTTTGGCTGTATTCATTAAACCGTTTGGCTTTACGTATCTTGTCATTTAGAAGTCACAAAAATTTAACTTACAGGGAAAAAGAATTTTTCCGTACTCTTAATAAACGCATTTATTTTCTAAATAAATGCTGGAAATCCCGATTTTTATATTTTCTCACAGGAAATTTTATACCGTACAGTTATCGATGGAAAAGTTATCCTTCAATAAACAAATTCTCGCTTATGTTTTTAGTATTTTACTGAAGTTTAAACCTTGTTTTCCTAGGGGATCAGAAGTTTAAAACGTTTTTAAAAACTTTTTCTCGAGGTACAGCTCTTTTTAACTAGTTTAATATATTAATGTATTATATTTAATAACTATTAAATAACTTACGCAATAATTTATATTTAATAAGTAGTGGGCTAAAAGTATTTATTTATTTTTTTTTTTTTAACCTCCGGAACCACCGTTAAGGTATATCTTCAGAGGATGAGATGAATGATTTGTAGCGTGTGT
>JAAAKQ030015584.1:0-18079 GCA_010016005.3 Zanna intricata
TAGAATAAGGGCACTATTAGCTGCAAAAGGAGGACATATTTCTTATTAAAAACAAGTAAGTCAGTGTTTTTATCACGCAAATAAAATATTGTTTAAAAATTACTCGTTTTCATTCTTTGTCCCAACTAATTTGCACAGCACTGTAGAACAAATTGAACTATAAGAAAAGTGAAGTCTTATTAATTAAATTTAACATAGCATTAATTAAAAACATATACAAAACTAACAAATTCAACTAATTTTCAACAAAAGATTATAAAATTAATATAAAATTTTTCAGAAAGTTCATAACTAATAAAAAATAATACATCTATATAAAAGTTAAATCAATTAACTTAATTTAAAACAATTTCAAAATCAGAAGTACAAGATTACCCTCTATATGAATCATCATCATCCCTCCTTCTACGCCTTTCTTCCCTTTCTCGTTCTCTTTTCTTTTCTTCTTCTTCTCTTAATCTGTGGCGTTCTCTTCTTTCTTCATCTCGTTGTCTTTCTTTTTCATCTCTCTGTTTAGCTCTTATACTCTAAATGGAAACAGATCAAAATGCTGATTAAAATAGAGCATGTACGATGGAATAAAATATATTAACTTTTTACATTATCATTCTTCTAAAAAAAGTCTTATTTCTTTATATTAAGAATATTTTTACAATATTAACTATTAGACCTAATTTGTAATTTTTTGTTTCAGATAAGAATTTTCATGGCCATAAAATATTTATGTAGTGCATATGTAAATATTTTAATTCACTTCTGGAAATGAAGAATTCACTCTTAACAAATAAATGAAGGAAACTATACTCATCAAGATACAATCAATTTTTTTTTCTTCTTGGATGTAATTATCAAAGTAACCTATTAAAAAAAAACTGAACAGTAGAATTTTTTCTGTGTAGATAAATTTTTACTGTACAAACAGTAATGGGATAGGAACAAAATTAAAGCCAACTTTATTATAAGCAATTTTTACATTTTTTTCTTTTCTTTTTTTTAAATGTAAAAATTTAGGATGACAATTTTAAAATAGATATCTATAAAATATCTCAAAATTTATATATCATCTTTTCATATACACTGAAACCTGTTCAAAATGGACCCTGAACAAGACAGAAACCTTCCTATTTCAGAAAAATAATATTGTTCCTGTAAAAAAAGTGAAAAAAAAATTCAATGTAAATCATCCAACATAATACGGAACCTCCACAACATGAAAACATTAAGTTAGGTACCCTGAGTAATATGTATTCCTTACTATCCATAGTATGAACTATGGATATTAAGGAAGGAAAATTGATTATTTTATCAGAATTTTTAGAAGGTAATTAAAAATAATAGCCTATAAGGAATCTATGCATAAGGACTAGCGGTTGAAGATACAAACAAATAACAGCTATAGTGGCACCATACATATTTCACAAAAATGATGTCATTGTTTACTGTGAGACAATTTGTCTATGCTTCTTTTCTATCAGTACTGCAGTCGATTTTACTTATCTGTAAACTAGTACTGTATGTCAAGTTGGTGTTTTTTTTATAATTTATGTATTTGTGCTTTTATTGTATTCTTGTGTAGTGCAGTGCAGTGTGTGTATTACTATACTGTACTTTACTGCCTATACGTATCAGTTTATCATAATTTTATATTTTGTTTTTGTTTTAAAATTTACCAAAATGTCTTGTAAAAACACTCCTTTAACACTAACTGAAAAAGTTGAAGTCATTAAAAGCTAACTAGATAAAAATGTTAAAGGACAAGTTTAAGTGTAGCAAAACTCAGATCTACAACACTTTAAAAAATAAAGTAAAATTAAGGATGTGTTGTTAAAAGGAAATTGGAATATGAAAGGATTACACCATGAAAATCCTCTACAAAATGGTATAGCAATAGATTACAAAAAAGTATGGTATTAATAAAATTAAAATCAGTGTAAATGAGCTCAAGAAATCAATTTCAGTATTTGATGATGCTACTGGTTTCATATGGCAGTAAAAAATGTAAAAGAGGAAAGCGTATAAAATGTTTTAAAGCTATATCCTTATTACTTCCCAAAGCAACAACTGTTGTCTTAGATGAAACAAAGGAAAAAAAAAATTTTTAAACATCTGAGCAATATTAATGAATTTGAAATAGATGCTAATACATACGTTAACTCTTGACAGTGATTTGGCTACCAGTAATTATGGCTAACAATGCAACTGAGACAGTTTGTGTCAGTTCATTGGGTAAATAATGATGACAATGAACCAGCTACTGATGGAAGATGAAGACCATATTGAACATGGTGATTCAACAAGCAATATTGATGATTCTGTCCAAATAAACTCATTCTTCTATATACCCCAAAGCTTTAGTGACTTACAAAAACTTGTCACAAAAAAAAAACCTATAGTAAATTTAGAATAGCCTATTTCTTTAGAATAGCATGGTGTTAAAAAAAAAGAAAAAAAAGACAAAACAGCATGATATTGGGTGACACATGGAAATTACAAAAATAATTGCGATAAAAATGTAATTCAACCTAGTCTTTGAAAAATTGTGTTTTTATAGTTAATTACTGTAATATTAATTGGATAATAAAAATAACCCGTAAATCTATAAATTGAACTATTTTAATAAATTATATACTGTATTATTTCAGTGGATTACAGCACTTCAGGTAAGTCACCACGTATTCTTAACATGAAACATACTACTTAGCACTAACAGTAAACTGCACACTCATAATTACTGTTATAACTGGATAGAAGAGAAACATATCCCCAAGATGAAAAAAAATGTAATGTCGGTGGTTTCTGTTTTGAACGGGTTTCACTGTACATCAGATAAAAAAAAAAAATTATTACCTTTATAAAAAAATCTTCATATTTATAAATAAAATTTTATTAAAAAAAAGAAAAAAAAAGAATTCCTCTTCTCATTAAAAGTACTTGCATCCTCTACTAGCTACAGACTCAACTTCAAAAAATAGGTAAAAATTAATGATGACTTAATGATGTGACTTCTAAGTCACATTTTCAAAACTTTACCCATTTTCTTGGATTTTCATAACATCCATGGTATGTATATAGGAAGAAATAAGATAATATTTATATTCTATTAATCTTCTCTTCCTTCAATATCTGACAGCTATTACACTATATGTTCATGGGCCGAATCATGAACGAGATGAAATCAAAAAGGATTTCATTTTATCAGTTAAGAGATGCTAAAACCTCACAATTAAGTAATCTAAATCTACAATTATAGTACTGTCACATATATCTAATAATTCATTTTATTAAAAGAAAATAATCCTATTGAAATAGATGTAGCAGATTACCTACACTCATGAAACTAAAAAAATGTTATTCAGCTGGGTTTTGTCAATAAAAAATGTGTTTGTTGTGCTACAAAAATCCAAATACACCCTTATTTTAATGTATTTTCATGGAAAAGAAAAAAATTGTCTATTATTTTCTTGTAGCAAATATGGAATTGTTCATTAATCTCCTGTTGGAATATTTGTATGGGGTCACAAAATTATAAGAACAAAGAAAGATGGCAACATTGGCCCAAAACCAATTAGATTCATCAAACTGCATTAGGGGAAGACACCCACCAAGTGACGATTCCAGTCACCACACCACCCCTCCCGTTCCTAGCCCTGAGGGCCTTTACCGGAAGTCGTCTTATTGACCTTCGTACTGATTACATATCTGTCATCAGCCAGGCCTCGGTCGGGATGTCCCTGATGCAAATGCCACGGTCAACATTTACAATCAGAGGAAGATACCTTAGCAGCAAACGCCCTCACCGTAGGCTTAGGTTGACCTACACGTAGCCCTAAAACTACATAACCGCAGCGCAGAAACGCGAAACCTCGCACCTACTCTAAATCAATCTAACTACCTATGTAACTTTAAATGCCATATGCACAACGATTAAATCGAATGGAGATCAAATTCCCACTCAAAACGCTGCTCGCAGCATCGTCATTTTGACCTACAACATTGCACGTGCAACATGCATTCACAAAGGGTCAGAACAGAGGCTAATACCTCCCAAAGAACCACGTTCACGTGACATTCTCTTCTCGCCACATCAGACACAACACCACCAAGGTCGCCCGCACAAATGAACCCACCCCAGTGATGCCAAGCCTGATATTCCTGCCGACACTCCAGCAAAGCAGCGCAAACCTAAATGGCAGTCACTACCCCGCCAGAGCTATGCCACAATTTAAAATAAGTATTTAGAAAATAACCAGGCTCATCGCAAAAATCACCTATGTACAGCCACATAACTGGACAAGTGTGTGATAAGCTATTTGACAGCTTTCATTTCATACTTTAATTCAACCAATGTGAAAAATATTATTCAAGGAAGCACTAGATATTCCCAAACCAAATAAAATTAAAAAAAAAAAAGTAAATTAAGTATTAAAATTAACTTACCATAATTTCTTCAAGTGCAGATCTTAATCTAGCATAACCTACATGTTGTTTGCCCATTAAATGGTCATCAATACGTGACTGTGCATCACCAACAATTAGGAAAGCACCACACACTTCACATACTTCCATTTGTTTCTCTTGAGCAGCAGCCAACTCTGCAGTCTAGAAGGAAAAATAATCACAAGAATTTGAAATTAGTTTTTTCCATTGACATTCATCTTTAACAGATATAAAGAATTTTATCTTAGATAAAATGAACTTTACCAGGAATGCAGATTAACATAAATACTCTATAGAATCATAATTGAATTAATTACCACAAATTTCAGAGAAAGAGCATTATCCCTTAACTACTAGCGATTATTCAGATTAATTTGAGATGAAATTAACCTCATCTCAAATCAGAGAACTTTGAGATGAGGTTAGCACCTTAATTTGAACATATCATGACATTTTGAATGACAAAATGAAACGTGCATTGAATTGCAGCAATTGCATTTACAGCAGAAAGAACATAAAGTAGACATTTGTCGACACTTCTTGAACAAGCCGTTCATACATTTCCTGAAAAATGGGAGATGAAAGCTGGGTTTACAGCTATGACATTGTGACAAAAGTTTAATCATCACAATGGATTGGAAAAACATCTTCACAGCCTTAGAAAGCACATCAATACCAATCCAATGTTAAAGTGATGCTCTCTGTTTTTTCGATTTTAATGGAACTGTGCGTTCTGAATTCTTGCCCCAAGGTGGAACTGTGAACCATGCAAACTATCACGACATTTTACAACAGTTACATGAAAAAACCCGCAAAAAGAGACCAGAGTTATGGCAAGACAAGTCATGGTTCCTTCACCGTGACAATGCACCTGCATAGTCAACTGTCAGTTTTGTGCCAAAAACAACAAGATGACTGTCTTCACTTAGCCTCTCTATTTGCCAGACCTGGTTCCTTGCGATTTTTTTCTTATTTCCAAAATTAAAATCGATGATGAAAGGATGTCGTTTTGAGACTATTGTGACAATAATTTCGTCATGAACCTTAAAGGCCATTTCAAATAAAGCCATCCAGGGCTGCTTTGTGAAGTGGAAACACCACTGAGAAAAGTGTGAATAGGGGAATGTAGTACTTTGAAGAGACAGGACAAGAACCAATAATCTGTAAAATTAATAACAAAAATTAAAACAATAAAAGTTTGGTTATTTTCTGAACAGACCTCATAGTTTTAAATTAATTTTGTTGTACAATTCTTTCCAACTTATACAACATCAAATTGCAACAAACAGGGAAATGACCTGATTGACCTTGGTGACCAGTCTATTGATCTTGCACACTTCCAGTTATTTCAAGACCAATAGCTGCTGTTGTCATTAGAAGGATGAAAGCAGCATTTTTGTTTGAACATTTACATTTATCTAAAAAAAAAAGTAAAATCAAAAGAAACAAATACCAACCAATTTGTATTATTAGTAAACAAAATTTAATTACCTGTGACCAATGACTGTTGTCATTCTGTTTACGCAATGATTCACGTTCTTCTTTTAATTGATCACATAACTTCATTAGACCCTGAGCCTGTTCAACATTCCCTTGTATTCCCATCTGTTCTGCTTCACTTACCAAACTATTAATTTTTTCTGACAACAATGCTATCTGTTCCATATTACGCTGTGTCTGTGCTGGAGTTAATGCACTTTGCTAAAAAAAATTACAAAAAAATAAATATTTTAAAAGTAGACAATCCACATTATTAGTCATTCAATATTATAAACAGCAAAATATGTCAACATCTCAATATATAAAGATGTAATGACAATTACTGCAATCAAAGTTTTTTAAGCTTAATCTTCAAATATAAATCTGATTTAAGAATTACAAATTAAAAAAAAATATATATATATATACTCTTTATATTCAAGGAAACTTCTTAAAACAGTTTATGATGAGAAAAGATTTAACAAGGAAATAAAACACTTTTATTGCAACAATAAAGACTATTTTCAGCTGAAAACCACATTATGTTCTGGATGTAAATGCTTATTAACTGAAACCACAATGATATCACAACTCTGATAAAAAGAAATTTAATTCATAAAAATGTGGTATCGCATAAAAACAATTATGAATAAATTAAAAATGCCATTTAATACACAAATATATTTAGAACTATTCTTTTAAAACTAATTAAGTTTAGGAATTCAATAGAGATTCAATCTTTTCTCAGCATCAGCAGAAACAACCTACAACTACTATATCTTTAAAAGCAGTTGTGGCAAACTAAGAGCATCTCTCCACAATTAGCTAGATTAAATTGCTAGTTTCCTTGTCAGCAGTAATGTTCAATACCACTTATCAAAAAATTATAAATACAGTTAAAATATAAAAAGCTGTAGATAGTTATATATTTAAAAAGCTATATTTTGATTTCTTTAAATCTTAATATTCTTTAAAAACTTAGTTTTACAAAATGTCAACTTTCTAGTAATTATACCTCTATATAGATATATTACTAGTTAAAAATTATTAATAACAGTTAATAATACTGACAAAGTTATTAACGACAGTTAATAGTTATTAACACTTTCTCTGCGTTATTGTACCCCGGTGTACAGTAAACTTAATACATTATAGATGATTTATATTATTACAAAGTGAACATTTGTTGCGTCACTGTACCCCAACGTACTGTATGATTCAACTGTTATATGCTAACAGAGTTGACCAAAGAAATTCATTCCGTGCGAGCAAGGTTTCTTTATTGTTCTTTATCTTATTTACTGTTCTTTGAAAAATGTTTTTTATTTTATGTAATGAATCGAAATGTGGTATTTGGATGCATTAAAACTGTGTACATGGCCCTGGGGTATTGTACCGCACTCTAGTAATAATGCTCGTGTTGTTTTCAGGTGGCTTGGACATAATGATACACCGATACTTAATATTTTATTTATATTTTAGGCTGACTTACAAAATAATGCTTACATAAATTTCTTATCAGAAATTAATTTAGATTACATGCACAGAAATGATGCATCGTTGCTTGCTTACTTCAATAAGCAGAGTTATTACTTTGTTTTCACCAACATTACCATGAATAATTACTGTAAGAGTTATAAATAAACACCTTTTCGTAGAATTTATTATTATTATGATTTTTTTTACATTCTTGCAATATTTATATAGGATAAGTAAATCTTTTTTTTTTTTAATTTAACCTTCATTTTTTTACTTCATATTTTCTTTAATCCTCAACATGAACGAATATAATTTTTGTTATTTTTATTATTGAACTATGAATATTTGATTTTGTGTGTTCTAAATGTTTAGAATTTTAATAGTGAATAGGTGTAATGTTGAAAATATGTTTGTTTTTTTTTTTTAACAATTTTTTGTTTGAGATGACAATTTTTTAACGTGAATAATTTTTATAATAGTCATAAATAACTGTTTTTTTCATAAAATATTATTTTTTATTCTTTATTTTCAAATCTTGTAATTATCTTGTTTTTCGTTTTTATTAACATATTAAGTTTATTTCTAGCTATTAATAACACAATCAATTTTTTTTTTATAATTATCACTGTTATTTCTTTTTTTTCTTATAAACTAAGATATTACAAAATGTTTTGTTGATTATCAAGTAAAAAAGTATATATATAATAAGAAAATATTAAAAATAATATTTATATACCTTTATAAATTGTGTAACCAACTGCTGCGGTACAAATCACCAGAGACTTGTACTACTGCAGCTGTATATATTTTGAAACTACTATTTTGAAAGTACTTATTTTTTCAAGTAGATGGCATTAGACACTGGTTTGCTTACTAGACACTGAGGTTCAGTAAGCACTGTAAAAAATACACCTTACTGGTTCTCAGGAATATGTACCGCAGTTACGTGAATTTCAACAAAATGCATACAGCATATAATTAAGTATCTCATATGAGACTCCCGGCATATGTACCGCACAGATTTCATTCAATCACATTTCTTAATGTAATGAAAGTGTTAATAACAAAAAAACAAACTTTTTTTAGACACCACACATGAATAAAAAAATATAACATAAGAATTTACAAAAATAAAAATTATGCATGAAAAGTATTTGAATTACAAACTTATTGCTTGCTACTAAGTATGCTCTATATATCTTTACTACTCTATATTAGAAGCTACTTCAATTTTTAATCATTTTGCCTCTTATACATAGAAGAAATATAATTTATAAATCTCACATTGGTATCTACTGTGGGTATCTACCCACAGTAAAGGAAAGGAGGTAGATATGAATAAAGTTGTATTTTATTTTTCATTAAGTGCAACTGATTAAGTTTGTTTTAACATCTTGTATATTCTTAAAGGTAATTTTATACACAGTTAAAATATTTTTTGCCTTAACAATTGTAGGGCAAAATATACGGTAATACTAAAAGATAAAGAAGATAAAAATCTTGTAAGGAAGATGTGTGGTCAGCCATGCACATTGACTTTGACCTCTGACAGTAGATTGATCAAATTCTTTCATAGTAAAAAATATATCAATTTTGTACAAAATTTTACATTTTAATCACAGATTATTTCTTTTTTATGTCCATGAGAAAACTGACCAAGAGAAACACACAACTTACATAAAATAAAGCGAAATTTTTATTAATATTTAAATGGAATCGCTGCTTTCACATGAAAAGAACACATAGTATTTAATGTTAAGAAACATGTAAATGAATTTAGAGAAAAAGAACAGTTTAAAAAACCACCTTTCAAGCAGAACACTATGGCAAGACATTACAGTATTAACTGTTAATCAAGAATAAAAGTTTTTCAACATCCTAATTTAAGAAATGCCATCTATCTTACCGGTTCAGATTTACCAATAAGAGCAAGTCTTTGTTTTCCTTTAGCGATTTTTCGTTCAACTTCATTAAGCATACTTTGTGAGAATCGTATAAAATCATCTTCATAACTTTGTTTTTTATAACTGTTTGATTTTTCAAACAATGCTTTTGCTTCATCATCATGTACTTTAGAACATGCACCCAAATCAGCACGTGTATTGACAAACAAATCATGAGGGCAAAATTTCACCATGTAGAATTTACAGTACTGAAAAAGAAAGTAAAGGCATTGTTTAAAAACAAAGTAAAATATGAATAGAACATTGTGGCAATAGTTAATGTCAATTTCCAAGCACAAACACATTATGTCTCAAAATTAATTAAAAAATAAAACAGTTGAGACTAGCCAGCTAAGTTTAAAGATTAGTGGTCATCCATATATAATATATGTTACAGGCAAAAATTCATAAAGTAATCTAATCAGACACACAAATGAGAAAAATGAATAAATCTTCTGAATACTGCCAATACAACGAAGTTACAAGAATGGAGATATGATTTACTTTAAAAGCTGATTTACATCAGGCAATACAGATTTAAAATTTATACACTAGTTAAAAAGACGAACCCATACTTTATACAATTTTTCTAAATATAAAATTTTCTGGCCATTATAAAATAACAATTATGCAATTTTATATGTATGTATATAATATATATATTTTATATATATATAATATATATATACATGACAAAATTTGGGATATACCTTAGTTAAGACCTAAGTTTTTTCACTACAACTATTTGTCAGAAATGCCTTTAACCTGAGTTACATCATTGTAAATAATGTAGTACCACCACCAAAAATGTCACAATCAGTAGTGTACAAAATGTAATATATATTACTTTTGGGCCTAAATAATTGGTTATTGTAAACCATTGAGACTCGGCTTAACAATTGACCAATTTAATATTAATTAGACAAGGTTAGTAAGCAAAGCAAGCCTTAGGTTATGTTTATCAAAGGCAATTACACAAAATCGTTAATACCCTAACCTAATCTTAATCTAAAACTAACTAAACTCATACTTCAATTAAAAGTTATTTACTCTGCAAATAATATATATTGCATGTTGATCAAAACCCACATCTTAAGCTTATTATAACTAAATTTTATTTTCGTGTGAATTGAATCTCATGCTTAACTTAATTTCACTGAAACCAAATAATTTTGTCTCAGAGTAATGTATATTACTTTTTCATAGCTGATGTACAACATTTTTGGTGAGGACACTATGTAACTATGAGGATGAGGATGTAACTTGGGTGAAAGGCATTTCTGATAAATTATTTCAATTAATAATTAACTTAGGTCCTAATTAAGATACATTTCAAATTTCATTAAAATCAAGAGGTGAGTCCACAACTGTATATAAATACATATACTATTTATTTCAACAGTTAAAAGTCTCATTCATTAATAAACAGACATCACTTTAGCCTATATATGACAAAACAATGTTAAAATAATTTCATGTTTAATATTTTAGAGCAAAAATTTAATTTTGAAATAAATAACAGTTTATTTTCTGTTTTATTTATTTACATAGAAACAAAAGGTGTTCACCCCTTAGTTACTAGATGAATGATAAATCAATTTGTAGAGTGTAAAAAATGCGTGCAGGATTTGAACCTTGACCTCTAGATGAAAGGTTAGAATGTGACTACTTGGCCATGGAAATTGTCATATTTATACTAAAAATGAGGTTGACTGCTCAAAAAACTTTTAATAAATGACAATTTCTACCTCTCTGAAAACAGAAATAATGACCAAATACTGAACATTTAAAAAAAAAGTTCAGATAACTAGTAATCATAAGTGTAGCAAGATAATTTTATAAGGTTCTAACACAGTTAAATTTTAGTTAAGTAGAAAAACTGCTTACTAGAGCATCTACAATAGTTCATTATCTAGGACTGATTCTGCATGATGTTTATCAACATCATAATTTCAGGAAGAATAAGCTAATAACTAGTAAAAAATAAACAGGTTTCCGTATCATAAAATCAGTTACACACATTCATCTTATGTACATAAGAGAATTATTAATAATTTTAAGAATAATTCAATTAAATTGCAGAAGAAAAAATACATTAGTAAGAATAAAGTACATTAAAAAAAATGGCAGTTGTTACAAAGATATAACCAAGTAGCATCAAAAGAGGTTTAGACCAAAGCACATTTTTTTTATTTGTAAAAATAAAGGTTATGTTTATTTAATGGAGCTTATTTAATTTCAAGTTTCCTGTTTACCAATCATATATATTTGTGATTATCATCTGTTTGTTCGGCATACATTCATTACCTTTCTACAGATGGATACACAACCAAAATAGTAATATACATATTATTTATCTAAATTAAACTTAAATAACAAATTTATTTAAACAACACACAAATATTTTTTTATAAAAGAACTTAAAACAACAGAAAAATATTGTTGAATCCAGAAAATCAACAGCTTCATCAGTTCATATGCTAATTTACTGGCAATTTCATTAATTTTAAGAATGTAAGAAAACTAAAATTCAAGAGTCTATTATCTGGAAAAAATCAACAGTGCTATGAACTTAATTAGAGCTTAAAATGAAATGAATCTATTTAAAATTTACACATTTTCATATCTAATACAATTTGTTTTAACCGGGAAATGATGTTCGTAGCCTAGTCAGAACCCCGCTTCCCATGAGACAGTATACTCACGTTTGCACGAAAATAATATTATTTGCTCGGCTAAACTACAACGAGGTGAATTTGAACAGTTTAATTCTAACACAAATTTTCTAAATAAATCGCAAAAATTCGTAGTAATTACACCATTTGTTTACGACAGGATAACAATGCTTCCTATCAACAGAACACCTATTTATATCGTACTTATAATGACAAAGTATGTAAAAATAAAAACAAAAAATGATTTACCTCAGGATCCTCCCAATTAACTTCTTTAGTTTTTTCAGTTGGTGCAACATTTCGATTTCTTCCCATTAACTCATCGAGTAGAGCCGCAGCAGCTAGGACCGCCATCTTTAACTGCTCTCGGTGTGGAATTATACTACCCAACAAAGACATCAATTATAATCTAAAGTTTTGTTTATACATTTAGCCAACGAGTATAATACGGAAATAATGTACAAAATGTTATTCTCTCTTAATCAGTAAATATAAATACTGTAGGATATTTAAGATTACTTTAAATATTTAAAAGCTATTTATTTATTAAATTATATATTTTTAATCATGTATAAAGTATTTATTATTTCTTTTAAAAAAAAATGTAATTTGCCTCTAATAAATCTCATTTTTGGTAATCAGTTTCGTAATTTATAATTTCACGTCTTCAGTATATAAATTATTACGATTTGAGTAATGGAACCACACGAGTAGAAAGGATGTAAAGGAAGGAAAAGGCGGGATATTTAAATTTTCTGTTATCAATGACTGATCAAATTGTGTGTGACTTGTGCCGGAGTAACTCATAAAGGATGATAGTGGTAAATTTTAATCTATGTTGTTTAGTACAAATATAGTATTACATGATTGATTTCTTTTTTCACCGGCATACAAAGATAAATGATTTGATGATTAACAAAGAAAGATTATTGTATCTTATAATTAGCACTTCATGTGCTAGTGGAATGCCCAACTACTTTAATTTTAATAGATCATAAAGTGAAGTGAAATAGCAAAAGTAGATATTAATACAGTAAAAGAAATGTTACAATTAGGAGCGTACATGAAACATGAATATAAAAACATCAAACTTTTGACGATTAAATTTTATTAAGTATATTAATTCTTTTTAGCAGTAATAATACTTTTGTCATTTCCTAGCACGCGCTGTATGTCCCTCGGCAATTTAAATTTGCGACGTACGACTGCATAGCATATGCAATCTGCAAGGATGTGGTGTACAATCAAGTGACAGTTTCATCGGACACACAGTGGTGTGCTCTCCGCTGACATCGATATCCATGAGTTGGACACCATGTCCTTTGGTTTGTCCTAATCGCAATCGACACATGACCACTTCCTTTCTGTGAATTTTTCTGCATGAAAAGTCCCATGGTAACACCGTGTCCTTTATGTGTCAGAGTTTATTATTATGTGTTGTAGGAGTCCAGTCATCTTGTCACCTTCTTCAAAGTGTGTGTTTAATGGAATTGATGAAATTGGTAGTTGTAATTTTAGTGGAGAAGGATGGTTGGCTACATGCATCTTTTGGAGTGAAATCTCCACATTCATTACCCAGGATTCCCAAGCTAGGAATCCGATATAAATTTACCTGTGTGGACATAAATAAGGTGTGATGATATTTTGATCTAGTGATGTTCAAAGCCATTCTGATGGCGTACAGTTCAGCATTGCAGACACTTGTAATACCAGGTAGACCATACACATAGATTCTGTCCGTTACAACGAAAGTGGATCCTTCAGTAACATTCTGCTTCGACTCATCTGGTGTACTATTGCATTTGGGTATCTCTTATAAAAAATGGTGAAATGTTTGCTGAAAGAAGAGAGGAGTTACTAATTTTTTTATTATATATGGTGAGGTCTTAATAAAAAATTAATGGGGTAGAGTCTCCATGAAGGATATGTACAGAGATAGATTGGAAAAATAGAAAATGGGTAAAGATGTAGAAAGTACATTAATCGCCGTGTTCGGGCATTTATTGGTCCTGTGTTATGTGGATGGTTTTCATACCATTGGAATTGAGGATTTGTGAAGACTGCTTTAAGAATTGGGGTGATTTGATTGTCCTCTTAGACAGGCAGAATAAGATGCTAGTAGGTAGTTCCTTCTGTCCCAAACTGATGGCTCACTGCAATTAGCAAATATTCTTGTGACCAGGCTTGATTAAAACACATAGTTGCAAGACGGAGAAAAGAGTAGTGTTTAGCATACAGCATTTTAAGCGCAGTGGTGTATAGCATCCAGCAGTATCTTAACATGCTGAAGAGTACAATGCAACTATAATCTAATCAGGATTGGAATAAAAAATAATATAAACGTAATATATGTGATCGTTCAGCTCTTCACTTGATATTGCTAAGGACTTGCAGAATATCTAAAATTTTTAAGAACTCATCTTTAACTGTTTAATGTGTTTGGCCCACAAAAGATGATTATGAAAAAACCTATAATGTCAGGAGATATAGCAAGTAGCTCCCCACTGAGTAGGACTTATGGAGTGAAATGGCCTCCTAGTCGAGAAAAGACTACACATTTTGCTTTTTTCTGATGATTTTAGACCAAGCTTCAAGGTGAGATATAGTATTCTCTAGCAGACTATGAGCTGTCGCTATTGAAGAAGTCGTGGTAATTGTAGTAAATCATCAATAAATAGAGAACATGAAACTGGTGCACACATTTAGTAATACTATTGATGCTATAGTAAACAAAGTGACACTTAATACACTTCCTTGAGGCACTCCACTGTCCAAAGTGACACTACTCGACATCAAATCTCCAACACGAACATGGAATGAACAGTTATTTAGGAAAACTGTAATAATTGCAAGCATATTACCTACAACTCCCCATTCTTTAAGAGTATTTAGAATACCTCATCACCTGTGTTGTACACCCTCCTGATGTCAAAGAAAACAGCGACGAGTTGGTGGAACAGAAAAGTGTTTTGGATAGCTGTTTCCAATAACACCAGATCATAAGTGGAAAATCGTTCTTGGCGGAAACCACATTATTCTGAAGTTAGTTTGTTATTCATTGTGTTTATATTTAGATTGTTTTTTAACTTATTTGAGTTTTATAACTTATAGAAGATCATAAAATATCAAATTGAGAAAGGCTATTGAGGCCGTTGAGGAGGATAGTGATGCTTCCAAAGGCAATGCCGTCAGTGTGGTTAGTGCAGTGACAAGTGAATTAATTGAAATTCGAGGGGGAGCTGTTAAGGAAGGAGAAGGGAAATAGGTCGAAGCCTGTGGTGGCATCTGCGTCTCCTGGCCAGCGCGGCAATAGAGGAAAGGCATAATGATTCTGACTCAGACATGAGATTTGCTGGAGAGAAGTTTGGTTCTGTGTCAGTTGTGAGAAGCCAGTTTAGCCGCCCCTGAAGGCTGGCTAAGCTGCTGCTTTAAATGAGTTTGAGACGATGTTGGCATCAGCAGACTTAATTTCATATGACGTTGTTAATGAATTGGTTAATATGTTTGATGGTATTTATGTTGAGATGGAAGAATTCGTTGAAAATGCAAAGAATGTGAAAGAGAGGAGTACCATCTACATCCAATCTTGGCTTCACAAGTTATGTTTTCTTAATTTAAAAAGGAATGATAGGCTACAGAATTAGATAGATAACTTTAAAGCTGGGATAGATGAGTGGGTGAAGACACCACCTGTTATAAAATTAGCCTCTGACATTGTTCAATTACAGCCAAGGATTATACTGATAGATAAGCCTTTAAGGGTTACTCCAGTAGTTTTTAAAGGCAAAGTTATTAAAAAGTTGGAAGCCTGGAAGGATGACTTGCAGATCATGAGCGTTAAGAACAATTCCAAGAGGGTCAAGATTGTTGCTAATGATTGTTATGATGAAGATCAAATTAAGGACAACGATAGGCTCAGTCAGTATATCCGATAAAGGCGCTGACTACAAAGGCTCTCAGGCATAATATGACCATGTATCATGTCCCTTGAAGTATAAAGGAGAAAGATTTTTTGGAAGCAGTTCAGTCACAAAACACTAGTTGCAACACCTTTGACACTTTGGTGGGTTTTCTGGTGTTTAAGATTGTATTTAGGGCAGGCAACAAGGTAGTAGTAGAAGTAGTAACATGCATTATGTTGCAGAATTAGACAAGTTTTTCATCAAGCTTTTCTTGATCAAGGATCAAGGTTGTTAGTAGATTTTCATCCTTTCAAGGTTAAGGATATTTAGATGCTTTCAGTGCAATGGTTTATGGAATGTAGCTAAGGTATGTAAGGGAAAAGACCTTTTTTCTTACTTTGATAGTGAGAGTCATCATGTGAAAGATTGCCTAATCAAGCAGAAAGGGTGATCTCCAGTCTGTGTTAACTGTTCTCGAGTTGGGAAGTCTTGAGTTTGAGATTGTTGACTGATGAATGCCCCGCGTACATTCGTGCGCGGGATATGTTGCATAGTAAAATCGACTTTCAGATTTACACAGCCACAAGGGTCAGGGACCCTTTGCAAATGGGCCAGGGATTTTGGCATTGTTTTCTTGTCTGAGTTCATTAGTTGTTTTGTTTATGATTGTTTACATTTCAACTAGTTTTTGATTTGTTTTTGTTGTAGATTTTGTGTGTTTTTGGCATTATGTTTGTTCCGTTATTTTGATGCAGAATGAATTCCAGATGGGTGGAAAGACTTGCATGGAGAACAAACCAACTTATATGTATAGCCAGTAGGTCAGGAAGGGCTGAATTGGAATGGTTTGAAAGGATTCGACGGATATTATGAAGTTCAGGGGAAGTGTCACATGAGTTTTTTTTAATGCATGAGACTATATCTCTGAAATTCATTAGAATATGATGAAGATAGAGATATCTTTATGGTGGTCTTCCATGTGACCTGCTGCCTTCGACTTTTCTCTGTATGACTAGCTTCTCAAGACTTTTGCCAGGCCTAGTTCTAGACTAGTACCAGGCCAGGATCTTCCATCTTGATGGTCGAGACCTTAACCATACGTGACTGCTGAAAAGAGTAATGCTTGAAGCAGTCTCAGCTTTGTATTCCTCGCGATAGTCTTATCTTTCCAAATAGTTCAACGTTGTAAGCCCTCCCATCTTTACCAAGATAATTTTTTTTCATATTTTGACCAACAAGCCCCTGTTTTTATCTACTGTGGATCTAAAATATACGAAACAGTCACCTTTTTGATGCCACCCAGAACATCACTGACTAGAAAATCTTTAGAAGACTTTATGTACGGATGTGATTAGTTGATTATAGGAACATGTTTTATGACATTTATATCTGAACAAGTTTGATACAGGAGTGACTTTTCTAAGTAGCACTTCTTCATTGAAGTTACTAGTAATACTGATTGCACTCCTGTTGTTGATTGTACTCTGGTTGGTTTTAAGATTGTGTATCATAAAATATTAGAAACCCTTTAATAACTGTAGTAGCTGAACATACATACAATTTATGTTGTGATTGCTCATTTAATACAATGGGTGGCTGACATGTAATGCACAGATACTCATAAGTCATAAATGAAGAGACAATCAAATGAAACAATAATGACATAAAAGTTTAAAATAAAATCTTGCATCACTAAAGAAGGTGCTGATAAGTAGCTGCTAAAAAATTAGTTTACAATTCATCAATTTAAAAAAAAAATTAGTTTTATTTATTAGTTATTTAATTTACCCTTTATTTTTAAATCATTATCTCTTTCTCTTAGCCTGTCAAAATTATTTTCTTCCAGTAACAAGTAATATCATTCTCCTTTCCTTTATAATAAATTGTCTGATGTTGCTTTGTAACATTGGAATGGAATGCAAGGATGTCAGGAGATGTTTTAGCTTCCTCTTTATTGTAAAGTCAAGACAACAAAGGTCTTTCTATTTATTTGGCAGGTATTTAATTTTTAATGATGGTTAATATTCATTTTCAATTTGATTTTAAGATGGACAGACAGAATTTTGAAATTTCATTCTAGTCCTTTGTAGATTGTATTTGTAAAAATTACTTTTTACTGAATTAACTCTGAATTGATAAAAACAGTTTATAAATTTTATTTTGA
>JAAAKQ030015627.1:0-18078 GCA_010016005.3 Zanna intricata
ATCAAATTCCCACTCAAAACGCTGCTCGCAGCATCAAAATCTTGACCTACAACAACATTACACATGCATTCACAAAGAGTCAGAACAGAGGCTAATACCTCCGCTACTACTACTATGGCTACTTGCACTACTATTATACCTAGAAAGATAAAAAAAATAGCTTTTTTCGATTTTTGGTGAAGGTGGAGAACTTGAGGCCAAAGTTTTTTTGCAATGGTAACATAAGCAAATGCAAATTGACCCCAAATAAACTAATCTTTTTCCCCACCCCCTGAAGGTATTGACTCCATAGGTTTACCAAAAGATTCCCCATATATATATACTATAGTGCCAGGTATAACTAAAAACAAAAAAATTGTTTTTTTTTTTTTAATAAGCAAGTAGGTATTGGATATATATATAGTCTGTGTGCCAAATTTCATCAAAATTGGTTTATCCTGTCAAAAGTTGAGCTTTAAATATTCGAACACGTGTGTATATGTATGTAAACTTTTAGCAACAAATTGTCCCATTACACGAGTTTTTGACTAAATTTCATCAAAATCAGTTCCAGTCAAAAGCTGTAAGCTGCAAGCATGCAACACACGTATGTACAAACATTTTTTTTTTTTAACTTCTAGAACCGTTATGAATTACATCAGAGGATGAAGATGAATGATGTGTAGCTTGTGAGAAATTCTGTACCGTATTGGGATTTAAATCCGGGATGAAAGGCCGAGATGCTACCACTCACTCATGGAGGCTGACTTTGTACATACATTACCCCTACTTTTTGGGATCCTGAGACATGGAACTTCAAGAAATGCGAGAAACCATATTCCGTTCTGATTGATCACCATACTTTCCTTCTTGCCAGGAAAGTAAAAATGCCAAACTCATTTACTACACAATAAATTACATAGTTTCTAAATGCATTACATATATAAATGCATTAGTTAGCTGATGGTTTTGTTACTCGTTGTGTAAGTCATTAAACCTATTTTTACTATTCAAGGTTAGAACCTTGGTTGGTAAATAACTATTGATTGTTCTTTGAAGTAAGTTTATGTTGCTTTTTTGTTTCACTATCAACATCTTTTCTTTTCCTTTTTTTACTGAGCCAAAAATATTATTGTATTACACAAATGCTGGTAATATTCAGCCTGTTAGTGACAATGTCATTTTGTTCACCATTAAAACAAACTATATAATGAATCATTATTCTGAGATAAATTAATATTATTAGAATTATAATAGCCCATTATTAGAATTGCTTATGCCTTGTGTATTTTTTTGTCATAAAAAGATGGACAGATTATATAAAACAAATAACACCTAACAGTGGAAGCTACAGACTCAGTCACTGCTAATAGTACAGTGAAGGGGATAGTGTACTACAACACTACTATCTCCTTCACAGGAAGAACAAGATGTTGTAGATATAAAGAAGAAGTTGCTTTGTTGCATTCATTTTGTTTCATATTCTTTGTTTTCATATTAGACAGTTTTTGCAATACTCATTTTTTGTTTCCATATTTTGTAAACAGCTTTTGCCAATTCTGATTATCAAAGTTATGTTAATTCTGCCTTCTTATTGAATGCTAACCTTTCTTCACAATGCTTCACCGAAGATCTAACCACAGATTAGGATGAGGAGTGGTCTGGAAAAGTCAAAGCAGATGTATAATAACGGTAGTTTATAACAAGATGAAGAAAATTATGTAATGTTATGTAAGAAATTAAAATTTGTGTAGCTGACTTTGTGGCATATCTGCCAATATGCTGCATAAAATTATAGCAGATCTGGATAATCTAGGAGTATATGAAAATTTAAGAATGCTAAGAAAATCTCATAAAAGAATGAGGAAAAAAATAAAAATGATAAATTTTGAAGAGTAAGAAAAATAAATTTTGCATACAATTTTAAAATTTGGCATAAAACATTACTAATATTAAAAAATGTGTTATGGAAACAAAAAAAGGGTTTTCATAGCTCGAGTTATGACGCTAGGAAAGTGAAAATGCCAAAATCATTACTAGCAATATATCAGGTAATAAATTAGTAGTTTCTAAATGAATAAAATATATATATTGTAATAATAGAAAACATTTGCTAGAAAAACACAATCTGTATTTGAAATGAATAAATTCAAATTTACAGACTGAAATGGAGGTCAGTTATTTTTGCATACAAGTCATACAATCATTCATGATGTATTATGGGCAATGATAGCATTTTTTGCACCCCCCCCCCAAAAAAAAATAATGTAAAAAGGTATGGTTGAAATAATCATGCTACTAACAAACAGATTGTTCAAATGATTTAAGCTAGTTTTGTGTACTCCAGCAGTGATGCAAGATATTTTCTAAACGCAGTTTTGGTTTTTAAATTGGATTAGAAGCAGGAGTATTGAAAAACCATGATTACTGAGAACTACAGAAAATAATTTTTTAAAGCTTCCTAAGTTGTGTATGCATTTAGTTGCAAGATCAGTTTTTTTTATTAAGCAGTATCCAGTTATAAGCACACAACCTGTTGTTTTTTGGGTCTTTGATTTAATGCACTTTCATATTAATTTTGTTGCCTTCATATTTCAGCGCAAATCTGTACATTCACTCCTGTGTAATTTATCATCTGAAATTTATGTTGTGTTTACTTGTGTAATTTGCCTGTAAGGCTATTTGGATCTGTAATATAATTGTTAATATTTTAATTTTACTTTTGTAATTAAAAATGAGTGAATATTTTATTGGATATTACTGAAAATCCAATGCCACTCTCCTTGTTACTTATTACCATTACTGATATAAAAAATTGATACTTAGTTTGGGATACCGTCGGTAATAATCATTTTACACTGAAACAAAAAATAGAAATCCTGAATTGATAATTAATTGCTGTGAGACTCATTCAGAAATTAGTAAAGGTTTAAGTACATTTATTTACTATAAAAATGGGTACATGTAAAGTCTATCTTTATGAAATATTCTTCTCATTTTGATATGATAATATAAGTACTTATTTTTATTGCCAGATTATAATTTTATCTCTCATTATATATCTCATAACAACTTAAAATTGAAACTTGATCTTTTTTAATTTGTCTAACTCCCTCCATACACAGAAATGGGCACTGTCATAACATTATTGAGTATTAAATGAGTTTTCTTTTTACTTGTACTTTTGAGGTTATATGTAGCATTGCTCATAAATTGAAATCTATTTAAAAATGAGATACTTATTAATATTTAAGTTATACTCTTGCTTTAATGTGTGTTTAAAATTATTATAAAATGTATATATTTACAACAGTTCAGTTATAGTCTTCATTCTTGTAGGATAGTGGTCACAGAAAGTATAAAATTGGTCTGTTGGGAGGAGGCAAAACAACAGCTTTTTCAATATAAGTGCAAGATTTGTTGAAAGGCAAATTTTCTTTTCTTTTTAGCAGCTTGTGTTCATGAAAAAATTTGGACAGTAAAAGATCTTCCTTTACAAATATCTTATTTATTTTTTTTTAGAGTTAAATGTTTAATATCATACCATTTTCTGCAAGTTATCATTTATTCTGTAATTAAAAATATATGTTTATATTTTGAATCATATTTATTAAATTAATCTGTTTTAAATGTTCAATATAGACACAGAATTATCAAAAAAATTACTAATACTAGGAAAAATTTGATCAGTTGTTTTATGTACGTACAATCTGTTCAGTTACTGAACAATAAGTAACCCCCCCTTGACCCAGTAAGGTTAGGATATGTGTGACATGTAAATGAGGTATTATCTTGTACAGACTTAGGCCAATCTGAGATGTATATGTGTTAATTAAACTCCAATCACCAAAGTACACTGTTATCCAGAATCTAGTAATCAAATATAAAAACGAAGTAACTTTTACTAGGATCTAAACCTCAAAACCTTTGACTTACAAAATCAGATATTGATTTGTGAAGACAAGCTAACGACTAGACCAGCTCAATAGGCTTATTATAAGATTATTTTAGAATACAGAAATTTGTATTATTATTTTTTTTAAATTAAAACAATATATTTAATTATTATAAAAATAAAACTATAATTTTTTTTTAATTAGTGAATGTTCAGATAAAAAAAATTAAACATTTTTAGTCTGCTAAAATAGCTTAAAAATTATTTTTTAAATGTATTAGCAATAATTATTTTAAGTAAGAATCAATCATTGTTTTCCTTATTTGGAGGTTCAAGTCTGTAAGCTATGGAGATAAAAAAAAATGTTTTCATATCACATCCTGTAACAGGGTAGGCCTGTCTTTACCCAATAAATATCTCAGGCCGGGGATGGGGTTTTGAAAGCCAATGGAAAGGAATAAAAATAATAATAATGTCTGGACAAGTCTTTCAAGTGCCACCCTCATTAAATAACATACATTTTTTTTGCAGGTAACAGAATGGATAAAAAATTAGATGTTGAGGAATATGGAAATGTCACTAAAGAAATATTCCAAAAAATCATCCAACCAAAACGAAGACCAGCTTTATTAAAAAACATTGATGTAGGTGACTGTGTTGATAAGTGGACCCCAGATTATTTGATTGAGAAAGTTGGCTCGGTACCGGTTAAAGTCCATGTTAGTAATGAAGGAAGAATGGATTTCTTAAAAAAAAACTTTGTGTATAAAACATTATTGTTTGATGAATTTATTAAATTATCTTTAGTTAATGGCTGTAGTAATATTTGTGATAATTCGGAAATGTTTTATTATTTACGATCTTTAAGTAATGAAAGACGAGGTAAAAAAGTAGCAAATATTATTAGTGAATTTCCAACTATCAGTAGTGACATTAAATTACCTTATTTTTTTGATGAAAATAAATTTTTTTCAAGCATTTTAAGAATTGGTTCTTCTGGTATACAAGTATGGACACACTATGATGTTATGGATAATATGTTAATACAAATCAAAGGTAAAAAACGTGTTGTTCTCTTTAGTCCATCTGATGCACCGTATATGTATATGGAAGGTGATAAATCAGAAGTTATGAATATTGACGATCCAGATTATGATAAATATCCAAAATTTAAGTGTGCAACAAGATATGAATGTGTATTAGAACCTGGGGATGTTTTATTTATACCAGCTCTATGGTTTCATAATACCTTAGCTTTAACATGTGGTGTCAATGTTAATATATTTTGGAAGAATCTTGATGATGAATTATATGATAAAAATGACTTTTATGGTAATAAAGATCTGTTACCTGCTGCAAAGGTAAGTTTATTTGTCCATATTACTATTACAATAAGAGTAATATGAAATGGTTAGGTTCTGCATCAGGTTGTCCTTTGATCCCTGTAATCCTTACTTTCAGAGAATGGCTGGGGTGTCCAAGGAAGACCATGTTGTTAACCCCATATATTTTTCACCAAAATCTACTCTTTTGCTATATAAATTTCAAATTAAAGACTTATTTATCATCGGAAATATATGTTTAGGTTCTGCATCAAAGGTCGGAGTTTGTTGTTAAATGTATTTTATTATAACACTACTGTTGATTGTTGATGGCATCATAATCATTAGTCGGGATTCCCCGCATTGTTTACAGCTGTTAATCAAAACAATATAGTTGCTTTTTATCTATTACTTTTAACACAAACTTGATCTTTGATTCATTATAATAAATAGTAATGAAAAAAGGATGCTCTTTTTAAATGCCTGTTATATACATTGAAAGCTACAGCAATAAGTTATTAAAATCATTACTTCATTATATTAAATGCCCTATGTGACTCATACAATGCGATGTATTGTTACTATTACTTGGTCTATATATATATATATATAGTGTTTCTCCCCTACTTTAATTTTTGTATATGTTTTTTTTAAATTTTTATATCATCTCTCCTATAACAATGCTAATTATTTCAATTTTGGATAAAAAGCAATAATAGTTTATGCGCGTAAAAAAATGCAAATATATAATAATGCTAATTATTTTCTTGTCATACAGAAGCAACAACAGCATGTATATTAAAAATAAAAACTTAACTGCTGTTTTTGTTTTATCAGGTTATTGATTAATGGTGAATAAACGACTATTCCAATATATAGATAGGCAATATGCTGTTGTGTTTGAAATTCTCTCTGGTTTCAATTTTAATTTTCAAATCAATAACATTACTTTTATAAATTCATCTTGCCGAGAACAGCCAATTACATAGATGAATAATTGTTTTTGTAATCTGAAAATATGAACAGCGACTCAGCATTTTTATAATATGGTTTTTAAAAATTGTAAACATTTTGAACATCAACAGTTGCCTCCGATATAAATCTAATTGTGGATACGAGGTTAAATTTATCATCGCTAATATTTTTCACTTTACAAGAATTAAATTTCCAGCATTATTTTCCCTATCGGTTTGAAAACAGACAATAACATGATGCGTTTTGTTTAACTGCGATGATGATTTTACACTCGTGTTAAAGATGTTGCTTGGGGAACATTTGGATAATCATGAAGTTCCAATTCCTAAAATTCATATGGACATCTTCATTTTTATCTCTCATGTTGACAAATTCCAATTGATAATCAATCAGACGCCACTCTTAAATATGATACACTCCATACGAAGTCTGTTGTTTTAAATTTAGATCTATGACCTGAAGCTGTAGTGACTATCGTGTCTATATTGTTAGTAATACATTTCTACACTAAAATTTGTCTATTGTTTATGATTATTTTTTCATAATTTTCAGCAAAACCCAACAACATTGAAAAAGGTATACACAAACTAAAACTAAAATCACCCTCACCATCTATAAAGATTTTATTATCTCTTATCCAACCGGCACTTCAACCGTTTGCTGAAATGGAAGATGAAGTCTCTGAAATTGCATTATTCATAATCGTTGTTACGCCTACCTCTCCAGATCTGGCTACTTCTTGTTCATCTATAAAATATGTAATTTTGTCGAATAGAAATCCACTCGCAGAATTTACTAATTCTGATATTGATTTTTCCCGTTTTTCCGCTTACCAGTTTTCCACTAATATATAAAAAACTATTGCCGGGATATACATCTGGTTAATTTATAGAGATACTAATTGTCACACCCGGTTTGAATATATTTACACCCAGAGAATGTTCATAGAATTGTTTATACTTAACGATTTATCTCAACGTTTATATTTTTCAACAGTTAAATGATTCATTATAGAATCTATATTAAGAAAAATTAATTTTCAATTTCAATACTGTATTGCTTTTAGCCGTGGATTGATTTTATTTTTCCGTCAACAATTTCAAATCCTAGAGATTTTAACTTTTTAATGCTTTCTTCATTCAATTTGTAACATTTTTTTTTAACAAAACATAATCATCACTATTGAATATTATATCTATCTATGATAAATAGAAATTCAGTTGTAATAGTTCATTATTTATATATTCTCAATAACAACATCAAGTTGATTTCCTCACCTCGTATAATTAATAAATTGTGTTTGATCGACCAATCGTATCCGTAAGTTGCTAATTTCTTTCACATTTACCGGCGAAAATAGACATTCTTCAATCATATAACCAGCTTATTGGAAATGCATACAAAAAATTGTCGTCATCACCATCTTTGAAATTACCCATAATAATATTGCATTTTACAGTTATTACATTTACAAAGATGATATTTATCAATTGATCCTATAGTGTGTTCCACTCGGTTTGAGTAGTCTTTTGATCCCTAATCCATTAAACTACCAATACTACAGCCTTTACCTGAAAAATCTATCCAAACTGTGCTTTTAATTTCAGTCTGTAATGTAGCTTTGTTTGCTTTAATGGAAATGGTTTGTTAGTTTTTTAGTTTCGGTTTGTATATATTCACCGATACTATCAATCTCATTATCGCCCATCGGTATGGCTATGTAATGTTTTTTAGTTAGCACAATTATTGTTTTCCTATTTTCCATCAAATGCGAAACACAATTATTGTTTCTATTTTCTTCAACATTCGGAATTCTGTTGCCCATCATAAACCGATTTCATATTGTCCTTTTGAAAGATCAGTCAGAGGGAAAACTGTTCTTTTAATCACCAAACTAGTACCGCTAATCCAAAATTTATGCTGTAATATATTATCTCTGTATTAGAGAGGGAAAAAACAAACATTAATATACTATTCCCATAATCCGCTTAAAAACTTTAATCATAATTGATCACAAATTATATCATCAGCTTGAAATCTAGTATGATTGTATGTTACATTAGATTCTCAAAAATAATTCAGCAATTCTATTGGCAGATGCATTTTGCCGATACTGTCAAAATACTCTAAATTTTTATTGATTCTTTTAAAAACAAACCCAATGTGTACCATATCCATATGAAGAATCCAAATTGACTATAGTGCGTTCATTTTCCTTTTTCAGTAAAGTGTCTCGAAAAAAACGCCTTTGAAATGTAGAATTTTCAGCTGTTTTGCAAATTCAACCAATCGTAATCATATTAAGCGCATTTTGATGTGGAATCTATTGTTTTTTTAAATATTTTTACTAGTAACTTTTCTAATAGCAGTACTGCTGCCTTTCTTTAATTTTAATTTGTTGTCTATTAAAAATAGAGTTTTAAGCTAGTTTGATTATTAGTAGTTTCAACTTTTGCTGAGAAATTGCAGCACAAATCAACCATCAAAGCTCTCCTTGCAGTTGAATTATTTAATTTTAAATATGGTGGGTAATCCTTAGAGCGGAAAGAGAAAACTATCTTGTGTTATTTCATAATCAATTCCTAAGTTTTAATGGTATCATCCTTGAAGAATGATATTTTAAATAGCAGGGGGTTTCATCTCTTAAATTTTTCTGTGAAGCCTCACCCTCTTTTGACTTGTTTTGATTAAAACAAATCATTAAATAGCAGCTTGGTGTTCTGTCTTAGGTAAAAATTTCTTTTTTTTATACTTTTTCTTCCAAATTTCATCTAAGCGAAACCCCACAGAATAAAAGTTATTATATTGGTAAGAACATTTGAATACTTCTTTGAAGGCCATTGTGAGTGGCCTTTTTTATGTGTATGAGTCAGATCAATGTAATCATTTACTACTAAATACTACAGTAATTAAATTACGTTTAGACTGACTTTAAGATACAATAGCTTTTTATTACTAATTTTCAGTTTGGGTACCTCTTCGTGGGTTTGATACACGTGTAAATCATTCATTCTTTCAATTATATCAATTTTCTTTTTTTTTCACACATTTTTAGCAACTAAATGTTAACATGTTCTTATATGCCGGATAACTGCTACCTGGTTTTACTTAATTTTATAATATGGGATCCATTTCATGAGAGAAAACTACAATTTTTGACATTTTAACTGTCATTTAAGCTGAATGTTTTCTTAATCGATAGTCCATTGTACCTGGCATTCACGAGAACAGATAATCGATAGAAATTACAAGGGTCAATATCAAATATAGACCAAAATTTTGCTGCACAGACTGAGGAAGAGCAATGATGGGGTGCTGCAGGCGATTAACTGGATGTGTAAGTAGGGAGCAACCAGTTACCTCACCTGTAGGTCACATTTCCACATCGAAGGACTATCATCCATTACACAAAAAATTATCTTATTTCTCAACAGTGAAAGTAACAAATCCTCAGAAATTTGATTCTATTCCAGGCACAGTTAGGAGATGCTACCCTGTCAAAAACTCAAGCATTTGGGCCAAAAATTTTGAAGTGGCCATGATGCAGTGAAAACAAAAGTCACAAACATTGTCCACGGTCTAACATTAGCGAGACAACATTCAAGTCGTTCGTAACTTTGTGTAAGGTGACTGTCACTGAGATTGTAAAATGAGTCTAAGTGGGTGTCACTTAGACACATTGGTGTAAGGAGTTCTAAAGGTCCCAATGAGTCCTTTTTATCTGAGCTGAGTATAGTGTTGGAAGAACATTATATCATATGTAGAACACATTGTATTATATGGGAGAACATATTCTGATAACATTATATTTTAATACAAATTTGTCAAACACTCTTTGATACAGCAAAGTGTCAGTGAGATGGGTTCCTTGTTTTCTGATTTATGCATAGAAAAGTGTCTGAAAAGACATATGTCAATAGCTTCTGCTTTGAGGAAGCTACTCAATTGCTTTGAGGAAAGAGAGGCTTTTTTTGATAGTATTGTGACATAGGATAAAATGTAGGTTTATCACTGCACCCTGGAAAGCAAGAAAACAAGTATGGTGTGGAGTAAAACTTGTGAGGAGTCACCTATCAAGGCCAAGAATGTTTGTTAGCTGGAAAAGTTCAGGCAACTGCTTTTGGGAATCAGGTGCGCTGCTGGTTTGATTTCTTGTGTGGATGAAGGACAGCATACTATTGCCAGTTGTTGGGATGACATCAGGGCTATTTATTACAACTAATGACGCCAGTAACCAACTCACAACATCCTCCTCCATGACAGAACATGGCTGCATATAGCAGTTTAACTTATTAAAATTCATTAAGCACCTCTTGAACACCTATCTATATAGTTGAGACTTGTCACCGTGTAATTTTCACATGTTTGGTTTGCTGAAAGAACAACAGTCTAATTTAATGTAAAATTTATTAGGAATTGGCTATTAGGCTTTTCCAGGCTGCATACAGATGCTTAAGCATATCTGCATGGTTCAGTGTGTAGTTATGTATTGTCTTATTCTGTAACCTGGTAATGATCAATAAATAAATATGTAGAGAAGAGAGATTAAGCATTCCATACCATTATGAAACCAAAATCAATTTGCTTTTCCTACCATTTTTTAGTGGTGTGGACATGTAAAAAAAATGAAGCTTATTTTTTACTATAGATACATTATTATGATGTAAGATGGTGTGGAATATCTTTATTACTTCATTAGTTTTAGCTTGACATTTGCAATACCAAAGGATACAACCTATTAGTTTAATTTTATTTTTGCAACAATTAATTGTACGTAAAATGAGTATTAAAACATGGTTGGTAGTCTTGTAACACAATTCATGGATGATGTCATCTTGCAGGTGAAGGTCAAGTGTTGTTTCCCCTTCTACTGCATAAAGTTTCTCCTCATTTCTCCTACACCTTGGTAACAATACAATATCGAACTGTTCCTTTTCTCTCTTTACAGGCCAATATTTTGTCAACTCATCTTACCTATATTAGTAAAATAAAATATGGACTTTAAAACTGAAAAATTCATAAAACGATACGTAAAATCTAAACGAATTTTAATTTGAAAGTCAATATCACCTAAAATAAATAATAAATTGTCATTTTAATTGTCCTTATTTTTGAAAATCTTCTTCTACTTGGAAGGCTTTGTATGTGTAATGCATTTTCTCCAGTCATCTATTTTTACATGGTTTATGGCATCTTCCAATTACTTTTTTACACCATTTATTTGAATTACTGTTTTTGGCTGCCACGTCATCTTTTATCTGCACCCTTTTATCTTTTATACTGACAGTGATACGGCAATATTCTAATGACTTTAGGCCCAATTTCTGTTGCAGTGTCGTCAAACACATATGACTATTTTTTTCTCCGTTCATTAACAATTGACAGTAATTCGGGATTTGTGTGACAGTAATTTGGGATTTGTGTGGTATCTTCTCTTCTAACCGTGAAACAATTTCTGCCTTTTTTGTGTTGGTCATTGGCACTTTCTCTTTAAGCGCATAATGATAACTGGTGTTATCCATCACAGTAATAATTGTCCATCTTGGTTCATAAGTTTATGAACCATTTTTGAAATACATCACCATTCATTTCTTGATGGAAGTACCACCGTGTATGCTTCAACTGGAAAATGAGAGCAGTATTTTATAAAATGAAGTTCATAGTAACCAGCCTGGCATACAATTAAACAGGTTCCTTACCCAATTGGAATCTTAAGGCCACCACTGTTTGCTGAATTCTGCCAGTTGTATTTACTGAAATGGTTGTGGTTTACCAACATTTCATATAGGTAAATTACTGGTCAAGAATTTATTTGTCTAATTTGGTGCATTTTTCTTAAAAATTTTAGAACTATGTAAACCTCTTCATCAAAAATTTTCTGCATCATTATATAAATGAAAGCGGAACCCTAATTGTCTTACAATTTTCCATATGAAATATGCACTCCTGGTAAAATTTTTTTTCTGAATGTCTCAAATTTTACTGCATATCGGATTCTCTCCTCTACCGCAAAATTCTTGATTGATATGATGACCTTTTTATGTATTAAAATCGTATAGATTGGGTACCCAATTTTTTTCTGAGGAGATTCAAAAGAATGTTTGCATAATTTGCCTGGGCTGATGCATTTTCATTAACTTCATTACCAACATTTTGTATAGTAAGCACTGATACAGCATACGCGGTTGTGGTCACTTCCTACATTGCATTAAAAGCATCTTTAATAGGAGCATTAGATTTGCTATACACAAGTTCTTTAAAATAATTATATACCCCATAAATCATTTTTGTAGATTTGCTGCCATTTTAAGTAATATAATTTAATTAATGTAACTTTCACTTTTAAATATCAGCAAAAGAAACTGCATGTCCCGCTTAAAAAACCATAATCTGAACTGGTTAAAATTATATTACAAAACAAAAGTTGCATATATGATAACAAACATGAGGTAGTAAACATAGACTATTTAAAATAACAATTCAACTGAATAATATAAATGATAATATGCCAGTTTTTTATTTAACTAAAGATTTGACTCCTTACATGACTAATAATAACAATACAAAAAGGAATGAAACAGTTCAGTCATGAAATGTATGAGAAAGCACTTAAAATTTTTTAGAATGAGATAATCTACAATTATCTCATTCTCCTTTAGAATTATTGTGTGTGTAAATACCTTAAATGCGGGTATTGAAAAATTTGATTTCAATTTTGGATTTAGTTAATTTACTGAACGTACTATAGTTGTGCTGTGGCTTATTAGATTTCTGATACATAGTTAATGCCAGCCTCCATGGTGAGAGTGGTAGTGTCTCGGCCATTTATCCGGAGGTCCTGGGTTCAAATCCCGGTCAGGCATGGCATTTTTCATACACGCTACAATTCATTCATCTCATCCTCTGAAGATATACCTTAATGATGGTTCCAGGGGTTAAAAAAAAAAAGATACGTAGTTAATGATGAATATGATAATGTGCTGGCCATACACACTCCATTTCTGCAGCAGAATACGACTGGTGGGGGTCATGATGAGGAATTCATATGATTTTTACTTGAAAGATGATTTAAAATCTGTTTTAACGTGCGAGATAAAATGAACTATCATCCCCATAAAAAAAAGGTGGGTGTGGGTTTGTTTTATTTACTCACATTTTTATTTTAGCTGCTGTTGGCGCAGAATGGACCAATGGTGGTGCACTGGGCGGCTGCATGCAGCACATGAACAATTTTTTCATTCAAATGATTTATACTTGTGTTTTAAAATGATAAAAAAGGAAAAATTGGGGTTAGAGCTGTGTTAAAAAATCACAACTTGAGAAACAGGGAGTAGGGGGGCTGTAGGCACTCTTTATCCTGATTTTTCATTACTTATTTATAAATTGTTAATACTTTACTTGATAAAATAAAGTATTTGTTGAATGATTTCAGTTTTATTCTTCTGTGTTATATTGTAATTTTGTCTTAAATATTGTTATGATTTATTATCATAAAACATTATTAAAAATGTATTGATGAATAGAATTGAATTTTTTTCCTTACAGATGTTGCAGATGGTGTCTAAAGCAATGAGTAACTTACAATGTTTACCTGATGAATATAAAGACTTTTATGCTAAGAGAGCAGTTATTTCTATTGAAAAGTTACTAAATAAAGTAGAAAATAATGATGTAAAAAAATAATTATAAAGTGAAAGTGTATTTATTTTATCATTAAAAAGGCTTGTTCTGCAAGGGCAAAAAAATCTTTTTTGAACTGGCGTATTATTTATATAAAATTTTATAAAAGCCTAAAATATAAAACAGTAGACTTAAGGGATTTTTTATTGTTAAAATACATTCTTTAATATATTGGTTAAATTGATAATAATTCTATTTCCATTTAAATTTACAAACACTAATTATTTTTCTATTTTACAATCAAAATTAATTTAGATTTTTACTGTTTAGAGAACATTACAAATTATTGGAAATTAGGTATCTCTAGGGGTAAGCCTGTAATTAATTAAAAGAGCAAAAATAAAGCATCAGTTTAATATTAACTTAAAACAGGTGCACCATAAACTTATATAATGTATTTCCCATTAAAGAAACGTAGAATTCTACTCAACTGACATATGACCCTTATTACTGTAATCTAATTTGAAGAAATACAGGAAAAAAAATCATATGGACTGATTTTATCGCATCAGTTGTATGTCACTTATATAAAACAACATAAAAAACCAAAGCAATTAATATATATTTGTCAAAACTCAAGGAAGCCTTTCCTTTAATAAAGTTACAAACCATCAAACCTCATAAGCATGATAATTTGTCAATTGACAGGAAGAACTATTCTGGTTTATTCAATAAATCATCTAAAATATAATCAATCTCAAATATTTTATTCAAAAGGGATCTTTTTCTTGTAGAATAAGGTTTGGCTTCCCTGATATCAGCAGATAAAAGTTGAAATCTAAGGAGCCATATTATCAAGAACGGATTATACGAGGTCTGTTCAGTAAATAATCGAACTTCATTATTTTAATCTTTATTTTTAATTTTATAGATTATTAGTTCTTATCTTTTTCAAAGTACTCCTCTCCCCTATTCACAACTTTTCACGGTGGTGTTTCTACTTTGCGAAACAGTCCTGGATAGCTTCATTTGAAATGGCCTTTAAGATCTGTGGTGAATTTGCTTTAATATCATCAATAATCTCAAAACGATGTCCTTTCACCACAGATTTTAATTTCAGAAATATGTAAAAAAAATCACAAAGAGCATGTTATGAGGGAGGAGAATCATCTGATTTTTGGTAAAACAATGCACCTGCACACTTGGCAGGTGCACTGTCTGGTTCTTCACCATGACAGGTGATCTCGCCGCAACTTTTGTGGATATTTTCATGTAACTGTTGTAAAATGCCTTGATAGTAAATACGGTTCACAATTTCATCTTGAGATAAGAATTAAAAAATTCACAATTCCATTAAAATTGAAAAAAAAAAACTGAGAGCATCACTTCAACATTGAAGTAAGATTGACTTGCTTTCTTGGGGCGTGAAGATTACATACAATTTTTCAGTCAAAATGTAATGGCATGATACAATTTAGATATTAACCTCTTCTGCAAGTTCTGACAACCAATCGGCGATTGCATGCACCAAATTGTTGATTTTCTGAATGTGGGTGGGTGTCTTCAGTAGAAGTCAAAGGCTTTCCTGGTCTGGGGTCATTTTCAATCTACAGTTGATCACTTTAAAATTGTGAAAATCATTTGTAGCATTGCTTATGACCCAGAGCATGGTCTCTCTAAGCTTATTTCAAAAGTTGAAATATTTCTGTGATAATTTTTCCCCAGTTTCACATAAAATATTACATTGTATTGCTCCTGAAACTTGCACATTACAAAAATCTCTATTAACACAAACTCATTTCACTCAAATAATAATAATAACATAAAAACTAAACAAGAAATTAAATATCCAAGAACATGTGGTTACAGAGGAGGTTGTGCAGAACATAATGCTGCCAACCGCAGTGGCTAAATATCCCTCCTGGTGTGTAATTATAAATGTTCGGTTATTTCAGAACAGACCTCATATATGAGTATAATCATTAATACGATTAATTTAAAAGACTTTTTGAAATGTTCGTTTTTTGGAAAAGGAACAATTACTTTTTCCTTATTTGATATTCAATACATCCTTTACTTAAATAGAAATTATCCATTAGTCTAAAGATGTACAATTGTCTTATAAGTAATATTTTTAATTTCCTATGCTTTGCTAAAGATGAATTTAACTTACGACTCATTAACAATTAACCTCTTAATAGTATTTGTATTATAATTAATGATTAAATAACCTTCTTAGCATGTTATTATGTAATCGATTCAGGACTGCACAAGAGAAAAGAACCCTCTTATATAATTTGGACATGTATTTTTTTAATTAATAATTTTTTTTTTTTATACAAAAACCAGTAAGAGTTCTTCTAGCATAATGAACATAACTCTTCCATGTCTACTGGCTATCTAAGGTCATTCCAAGATATTTAACACTATTAACCTGAATAATAGATACACACAGTTACTTGAGTTTCCATTTATATATTTTTCATTATGATACTTTAGACTATCAGGTACATTATCCCATGATCTTAAAACTAAATTCTAGAAAATTCATTTTTTGAAAATTTAAGTAATTCCATTCTACATAGCAAAGTTCTTACGTGTCCGAGATCACTTATTGGTATGTAATTATTGTATTTACCTTTAACTTTACAACTTCACCTTTAAATTTTCCATTACAGAAACGATTCACACATGTAAGAAATAGATGGCCCTAAATAGACCAGTGGGACTCCATGAGATAATTTACCTGAATTATTTTTAGAATATTACCAACTGCAACTGATTGAATTCTATTTTATAAATATATTTGCAAAAATTTAAATTAACTAAAATATTATCTTATTTCTTATATTTAGATTAACAAAACCAATCTATAACAGATTGCCTTAAGCACAAATAAAATTGTATGTATTTATTTAAATGAAAATGGAAGAATAAAAAGATGAAGACAAAGATAAATATCTTTGTCAAGTGCAATAGCATTTCTTGCAAAATTAAGTTAAATTATATGAAACAGATCAAGAATAGTTCAAAGTCAGAAGCAGGTCTTTTTGTAAAATAAAAATTGGCTATGGTATTTTGCATCATTACATTATAGGTATACAAAATGTATAAGCAATTGAGCTTTTGATTATGTATCTTATTAATATAAAACAGAATGAGCAACCTTACCAGCAGCAGTAGCTACTAGAAAATCTACTTAGTTCTGGTTTTCCAATGTTGAACACCACTCCTTTTCTTCATAAAATTACAAAGAAAGTTAAAACAGAACTTTCTGTTACAAGGTTAAGGTTAATGTACATATTATTTGATAAAAATATTCCATTACTAAAAAAAAATCAGTTGGAAATTATTCCTAAAAAAAAAAAAAAAAAAAAAAAAAAAAAAAAAAAAAAAAAAAAAAAAAATTAGACAGTACAATCTTGGTCTAAGTTTTGAATGTAATGTGTTTGATAAATAATGTTTTATTAATGAAATATGTAAATAGAAGATCTCATGAATACTAAAAAAAAAACTGAACTCTTAGACAATAGATATTTTAAGTATTAAGTTATAATAAGATATAACTTCAATAATTTACGCATATTAGAGAAGTTTATTAATCTGCTAAATATTTTAAGATATTTTTACATTTCATCTTTGTGCAGAAAACTGTGCTCAGTCATAGGATGATTATTCAATGTAAATCAAGCATAAAATGCACTTTTAAGTTTGTAATGACACTATTTATTAGGTAATTTACAAAAATATCTTAATACTAGAAACTAACAACAAGCTGATCATGAAATACTTACATAAATTAATAATTCAAATTATACAAATGATATAGCATTTTACATTTTAGTACCAGTATGTTGGTCTAGGAATACGATCTTCTTTTATGCCCATTTCCTTCATTATTTCCATTTCAAAAGTCTGTAGAGTGGGCTTGAATGTAACTTCAAGCAGATCTTTTTCTTTAGTATCCTTTTTTTCTGATTCTGGAAGAAACCATTCTTATATTACTAACAATAATTATAATGTGCAACTGTTACTTACATTGCTCAGTTGACTCCATGACATTCTGGAATTTTTTCTTAGTAAAAATAAAAATTTATTTAAAGTATCTTTTTAGGGTTTTAAGGGAAATTAAGATAGCTACACCTAACCCATCGGGTTGGTCTAGTGGTTAATACGACATCGCAAATCACCTGATTTTGAAGTCGAGAGCTCTAAGGTTCAAATCCTAGTAAAGGTAAAAATTTTTATACGGATTTGAATACTAGATCATGGATACCAGTGTTCTTT
>JAAAKQ030015638.1:0-18077 GCA_010016005.3 Zanna intricata
AATACATATCACTTAGTAACTTAAATTTGATCCTTTAACTAGTATTTCAAATTGTTATTTAAACTGGTATGTTGCCATATTTTTCCACCAGAAAATTGATTTCACGAGAATCATATCCCAAGAACGTAAAACTGAAGTAATCCGAATTCGGGATATTGTTATATTTTCAGTTGTATTCAGATTAAAATTTACAAAATTAATTTGCACAAATAAAATCATAAGATAAATTAATAATAATTAGTGTTTTATGAAAAAAAAAAACTTTTATCTGCGGAAAAACATAGTGCCTTAAATATTTTTAAAAAATTCACATAAATATTTTTCTTTGAAAATGTTCCTATGGATCGGACAAGATACAAAAGGAGTTGATTGTTACCGAGCAGTCCTTTTTCTACAGCAGTTGTTGAGGGTGTTAACTAGCCAATAATGATAACGGGCTGAATAACAGGAATTTTTAGGTGTATTTTTGTGTAGCGTACTATTTTCAGAAAAATGTTTTTTCTTAAAAAAAAAAAATTATTCTTACATTTTTTGAAGTAATGTTCTATAAAAACCGATCTCATTTATTTTTGTCCATAAAACTTAAGTAAAGAAAGCTAGCTTCAAACAATGTCAATGTTTTTTCTATCGATCTTTCAGAGCTACCTTAATAATTACAAAATAGTTATTTATATTATTTAAGCACAATCGGTTCGCAGAAAAGAAATAACCTGTTTGATACGCTTCCCTCTTTGGATGCTTTTAGAATATTTGCCTATATTTTAGTTTTTCATGCTTTAAAAGAGCACGCACATATTCATAATTTGTAAATCTTTATCATATTACTAAATCCAGTAGTTAACAGTTAATGCGGAAAAACAAGAAAGAAAACATAACCGTAAATACGGAAATAAATATTGCATCAGGAGCAAGAATAGTAAGCAGTCGTATTCACAATGATTTAATATTGAGGTAAATTAATGCTGCTATTTAATTTTTATAGTTGTAATTACAAAATAACAAATAAATGTTAACAGAAAACTGTAATCTTTGAAGAATTTTACATTATTAATTCTTAAAATTTAAACAAATTTTTAATAACTTCTTTTTTTTAATATGATATTTGTTACAATTTTTTAAAATACGTAAATATTACATTAGTAATATCTATTTTATTATTAATTACATAATAATATCTTATTAGTATTTTATAAGAAAACTCCACTTCCAAGATAACAGCCAAAATATTATGGACAGAGCTTTTGTCCAAATAGGTTATTTCTACCGTGCGTATATTTTTATAATTTTACATTGATTTCATTTTGATACATATAATAAGATATCTTCACTAATAAGATTTTTGTTAGTATTTAAAGTTCCATTTGCGTGATTGACTATATCTATACTTTGTAATCACTAAACTAAAGAAAATGTTATTTTCATGCTACAAGGCACGCACATGTATACGCATAAGGACACACCCAGCCTTTGTTTGTCAGCCGTTATTCTATATTATAAATGCGTAAAATTAATCAGAATGAATCCTAAGGATGTTATGAGTATGTCAAACAAACCACCATTTAATTAAGGAACCATAAATTTAAAGAGTTACCTTTTTTAAAATGTTTCTTTTTTTGCACACATTTACTTGAACAAGATTCCTATTTCCTTAGGCAATTTTCAAATACCTCTCTTCATCATACTTATTTACTAATTGAAATAGTATGATTCAAGATAAATCTTACTTTTTTCATTCACTTTTCCTTTTTTTTAACCTTTTTCATTATCATTCTAATGTTTAAATATTTTAACGAATTATTTCTCCCAACTGTATGTTATATCTCGTTTAGTCTTTTTCAATGCAATTTATTAATTAACATTTTTCTTTCCTTTCTTACTTTGACTCTTCAATCGTTTTTTTTAAAGTTTCAATTTCTTAGAACGAGAAAATCGGCTTAGTAATAGAGTCTTAATTAAAAATACTTTTTATTTAATGAAACTTTAACCTAAAAAAATGCTGAATAAGAAAAATTTGAATTATTTCTTTTTACTTTATAATTTTTTATTTTTAAGATGGAAGAACTAAAAATGAGTGAAGGAAAATAGAACTAGAAAATATCATTTCGTTAAGAAAAATTGTAATAGAAAACAATTTGATAAAACAAAGAATAAATGAAAGAATTAAATTATTTATTTAATCTTATTTATTTTGACAATCTTTTTCTTATTTATTAAACTAAGAAAACTATTTAATCCTACTGAAACTTCATTCAATTTTAATTTAATTATTTTAAAGCTAGGGAAGTTTTTTATTTTATTTATTTTAATGAAAAATGTTTAATATAAGACACGATTGGAGACTGTTCTAATTTTTATTTTTAAATTGCAACTTGAGGAAATACTATTAAAGGATGTTTTGAATATTGCGATATTAAGGTTAAAAAACTTTATACCGTCTCAATTTTTTTTTAAAGAGAAGTCTTATTTTTATAAGAAGCTACTTTACTATTAAACAGCAACGTTAGTAATCACAAATTTTGATTGTGGTCTATTAGTTAATAAAGGTCCATAAACTGCAATCTCAAAACTGAACGTTTGAGAAGGAATTGTTGGTAATCAAGAGTGTATGATCTTTTATTTTGACAGATATTGTCTAAATTTGATAATCAAATTTGACAGATATTGCCTTTAGTGATATTTTAATAAAGAAGATTGCATCAATCATCTAAAAAAAAAGTTAGAGAAAATTTATTAATCATATTACAAGTTGTACCCTCCACTTGGTATATTCTTAACTTTAATAAATAGAAGTGTCCAAAATAAAAGGTTGGCTTTCACAGATTAGAAGTACGTCCGTTCATCCCGACTCCTCTGCGGTTACGGATATCAAAGATTCGTACATGTAGCAGCACCATATACAAGGTAACAGGATATTGTGGTGACCGGATGATCCATCCTGGGGTCCACCTATCTGTGTCAATTATCATAGTCAACATGTGGTAAGATCTCGAGATTGCCCAGCGTATAAGGTAAAGATCATTCAAAAGGTCAGCTACTTGGAAGCAAGGAAAATTGTAAATAATAGATAGCCAAATGTAACAGCGCCTTTAGCGCAGGTTTCTGGAATTTCTATAACTTCTTTCAAACCGAAAAAGTCGTTATCGGCAGCCGTAGGTATTATGGTTGAACGTCATATTAATAAAAAATTGAAAAGTCAATCAACCAGAGAAAGCAACCCAAACCCGATATAGAAAAAAATCAGATGTAACTTAGCAAAAGAGTTCTTTTTACAGGACTAGCCAGTAGAAGAAGAATAATGTAGCAAAAATGAAGATGTCTAAACCTAATGTAATGCTGTTTGAAGTTCAAGAGAAAATCACTAATTAGGGAGCCCAGGTAATGATTTTATATAAAGATACTGTTGGCCGAGCAGTTGTGAAGGCTTCAAAAGCACAGAAGACAACAAAAGAGAGGGCGAGTATTTTTGCCGCTCCAAATATTTTAGAGGGGAGTGCATCCAATCTAGACTTGGAAGCAATACGCCCCGCTTTATGTGAGCCGGTATCATCTTATACTGGCTGCAAAACATCCTTTGTTTTGAAAATGGATGAAGATCCATCTCCCAGGCCTCAGATAACAATTTTTTATTTCTTCAGTGGTGGAGATCCGTTAGAAGGATGGAGACAAGATGGATCTGCTAGAAGGCTGGAAAAGGTTATTCTAAAAGAAAAATCGAGACTATAAAGCTTTAGTGAAGAAATTTTTCTACGCTACTGATGAATTTATTTAAAGGATATGTTTTTTATAATTTGGAACCACCGGTTTTAACAAAACCGGCGTTCTGTTAAATTGCTCATTAAATGTTTTAAATGGACAACACCTTTGTCATCTTGTTTCTTTTGAGGTTTTAATGTTCTATGATAAGTCTTTTTACAGAATGATCTGTTTTACAAGACTGATCTTCTGACTTAGTCTTATGCGATATTTTTTCTACGAATGAAAAGGTCTTAGCTTGGGACTAGAGCTAATGAACATATGTGATTAATGCCCGCTATTCCAAAAACTAAATTAAATAGTTACAATAAAATGGACCTCTAATTCACTACTCTCTTTAGGTACAAGTTTTAAGTAATGCATTTCTAAATCGTTGGATAAATCGTAAGGAAGCAGTAGAGTGGAGATATTTAATTTTATCTCCATAAAATTATTTATTTTAGGTGTAACAATGATAGAATATTACCAAAAATAAAATTTTGCTAATTTAATGATTAGCAAAATTTATCGATCTCCGTGGCGGAATAGGTAGCATTTCGACCTTTCTACCGAGGTCCAAAATTCGTATTTCTGTCAGCGTATGTCATATTTTCATACGTTATTTTCATATTTTATACATTATATTTTTCATTTTTCATACGTTACAAAATCATTTTATATGAATTAATTTATCATAATGATGCAAAAAAATATTTAAAATTAAATAATGCATAATGAATAATATTTCGTACTATTAATTCGTACACCTTTCTTATTCTAAATTTACCATTCATATTCATTTTTGACAATGATAATGATCTCATTAATCCCTCATTCAATTTTAATTTGTTTTTAATACATTTGAAATTAAGAAATGTAATTGATTTTAGTGAATATGTTAATAAGTTGTTTCCCTACATTTTCTATATATCATAAATGAAATAATCAATAGGTATAGAGTTGAGGTTTTTCTATTATTCTAGTAAAGAGAAAATAAAGTTATTCTGAAAATATTTTCTAAGAAATTAAAAAAAAAATAATAATAATTTTGTAATGTACGAATTCGTAATACGTAATATGCAATTCAATGCCAATAGATATGTTTCAGTTTCCATTAGCAATAAATAATTTAATAATATATTTTGTTTTATTATGAAACTTTTACATTTTAACCGCAAAAATATGAAATAAAGTACCTAGGAAAGAAGTCAGTTGAACTTTTAGTAATACTGGCCAAACGTTTGTAGAATATTAATCATGAAATAATTCATTACGAAAAAACTACTAAAATACCGTTAATGTGTATTTTAAAACCAGAAAGTATCAGCGTTGAAGACAGATGATCTAAGTTACTTTTAAGGATTGGGGATTTACTTTAAGGATTAGAGACCATCGCCTTAGTGCAAGAAGAACTCTTAAATATCTCGGAGTCGTGATTGATCATGTAACTTCAGTGAGAACGTCAAGTTCGGATGCGAGAAAATTGAGTGAGCACTGAAGTTGATTCGACTTATAATGACATCGCGAGCGGCTTTCCGTGACTAAGCGGAGATGGCTCATGACAGTGGTATCATCTGTCATGTTATATGCGGCTGCAGTTTGGTGTAGTGAGGTGGTGATGAAGACGAATCTCACAAAGCTTCAAGGAGTGAATAGAAGGCTCTACTGGGGTTTCGTACCGTGTCATACGAAGCTGTTTGTGTGGTATTGACATCTGTATCCCCCGATAGATCTATTGATCGGGGAGTGGAGGGACCGATACGATGCCAGGGACAGGATTGATTCGTGAGTACAGCTTTGCTCTCGATGGAGTAACAGGTGGAGGGAAGGCGGCAAGGCGCCTATGATTCTCCCACGCCGGAAGAATATAGGATGAGAGCCGGGTTGACAGGCTTCACGCCGGATAATCTCACAATATTTATGTTTAGTTCCAGACGAATGGAGGACGGTAAACGATTTTGTAACAACTGTTTCTGAATTAAGGAGGATGAGGACAGGCGAAGGACATTAGGACATTAGGGCTGAGCTGGGTGGATAGCTTTGGTTGGGAGGGCCGGCATGTCGAGGTGTGTCGGTTCCTATGAACGGCCGGGGACTCCATCCGACTCGCGCCTGAAGAAAAGAAAAAAAAAGGGGTAGATGTCAAGACCGAGTCCCAGTGGCAGAGGCGTAGCCGGGCCCGTACTCCCCGACCCTGACGTTAGAGGCAGGTATTAATAAACAGAAGATCCGGAACCGGCGGGCTGATCTGTCATGCTGGATTTACAGTTGGTAGGTGGGGAGGCTCGTTGGAGTCGAATGGACACCCCCTCGGGTTGAGTGTTACTTAATTTTGGGTCTGACCCGGGGGGGGGGGGAGAAAAACTTTTACTTTTTCGGAAATTTAATAAAATAATGATAGTTGATTAAAATTAATTTTTATTTTGTTAGAAAATATATTTTTTCCAATATAACGTACTAGCAGGTTACTTACAGAAATGTGGGCATGTCACAGTAAATTTTAATTGAATATAATTTTCATTTTGTTCGATTCATTTTGATCTTATATATATATAGATATATATTTATGAATAGACTTTGGCATAGAAATAAAGTAAAACAGAATTATTTATTTTTACATCAGTATAATCATTACCTAAATTCCATTGCTCGAGGCATGAAAAACACCATTCAAAGTTAATTATTATTGAAAGATACAAAAAAAATATTCTTTATTATTTTCGATTTTGTTTATTCTCTTTGGCTATCAATCTGGCCAAGGATGGAAAGAGGCTGATTTAAATGCTATACTGCAACGATTTCGAGCGCCGAATGTTACCATAACCATAGTAAACTAGTAAAGATTGGGACATTTTATTTTAATTTATTGATCATAAAATAGAGACATTTTAGATAGTGGTGCTTTATTTCTTGACTCATGTTGAATACTTCATTCACATGCAGACGACCTCGTGTCAGTACACAGTTAAAAAAAATAAAAAAAATATTGTTAATAATTTTAAATAAATAATACTTTAATTCTTTGATATTTAATATTATTTTATTCGTGAATGATTTTTTTTTAAAGTGTGAAGAACTTGAAAAATTATAATATCCAGCATTTAAAAACTAATATTGCGTTGAGAAGAATAACCACCCAGATACTTCAGATAAAGCAGAAAAGTAATGGCCATAAATGTGGAAAAAATAAAAACTTCAAAGTAGCATACTGTAGGAAAGAACAAAACCAAACTAATTGTAAAAGAACTTTATGGAAAGGAAAATACCCAAAAAAAATTATGATTTCTGTAAACAATCCATTATTCAAACGATATATAAAAAATAAGAAAAAAAACTTTATTATCTCAACTATAAAGTCTGAATGAAACCAAAGAACACATTTAAAATTAACGGAACATAGTATATGTTCGGATATAAAGTGAAACGAATCTACGCTAGAGTTTTTTAAATATTAAAAATTTCTTTAAAGTTAAAAAAGTAGAAATTTTTTATATAGCTTCAAAAAATTTGAATAATTTATTTTTTAACAGTTAATTTATCACTCAGAATATTGTTTACTATATTAAAACAGATTCTTTCGTTGATATTAACAAGTAAACCTTAATTATCGTACAACCAATTAAACGCAATTAATCGTAAAAAGTTAAAATTTTTTTGCCAGCCATAATGTTCTGCCGCAACGGCTCTGGTTAATCATCTGAGTTAATTATGTTATTTGTATTACAATGACAAACCTCTCTTATAGAAACCAACAATACTTCTCGAATTGAACTTGTAAATCAAGATATCTTGTCGTATATTGTTTTTGTATTTTATTGCTTCTTTTAGAGCTTTTAGAGCCATGTTTTCCTATGTTTTTTTTGTACTGACTCGTAAAATAATGAAATTATGTTTTATCATTATGGAGTAAAATTTCTTTTAAGCTATTTTTTTATAAGTATTTTTGAGTACTTCAACGTAATTCTACTTTGTAGAATTACTACCTTAATTTCTACCAAGTAAAAAAAGTTATAAAGACATGTCCAGTTTAATTATCTTACATTTTCTGCACCAGATATTTGCGTTTTCTGACATACGGTTTTCTGCTTATTGTCACATATTACTTTTACTAACTTAACTTTTAGGGCTAATGATGTACAATGAACCACAGTAATCGATGTCCTTAACCTTAAAAAAAAATAAAACCTCCTTTCAGTAATGTCTTTTTAAACAAATGTTACGATAATGGAAACTTTGTTCATACAGTTGTATCAAAAAATAATGCTTTACGTTATACGTTAGTTTGTATTATTTAATAAAAAATTAATAATAAAATGTATGTTATGTGTGTGTATGTAAAAAAACAAAAAAAAAAAAAACAATTTAATAACATTTTATTTCTGTAGTATTTTACGTATTTTACACCTTGTTGAGTTGTATAATAATACCATATATTACAAGGTTCGACGTCCTTACAGGTTTTATTGCTTAGGGTGAATAAGAAGAAAGAAGAACCGATGTTTCCGCTTTGATTTTGTCAGTATTCCGGAATTATTGACTTCGTGTTTTATTACTGTTCCAGGATAACGTGTTTACGAATTTTTTTGAGTTAGATTTATCGTTGAAGCGTTTTCCTCATCAAGTATGCCGTTTTCTTTTTTAGAGCGACACTTTTAAGCAATATGTTTTATTCATAGGTTGAAAAAGTCGTATATCTTCATGATTTGTTTTTTGTAGTCTGTTAAGAAAGTTATATAAAAATAAATTTATAGTATAGTGACAAATATTTACATACAATATTTGTGATCACAATAATAAATTCCCATAAAAGTAAAACAGACTAAGTAAATCAGACTGCTATAAGCAAAAATTTATTTTCACTTTGTACAATAAGGAAACAAATTTATTTTTATTTCACTATAGGGAAACATACATCACATTTAAAAAAATACTGTAGATTTTGTGTGTATGTATAAAAGTATATGTATACTTGTGTGTGTGTGTGTGTGTGCGTGCGTGCGCGCGCGTGCGTATAAACACTCTTACAGCATTTTATATTTCACCTTCAATTGCAAAATGAATTAATAAAACTAAAAAAGTATAAACTTGAGTGCATAAAAAAGATAATCATTTAACTAGTTCTAATGAAATTGAAATATTCTACAACCTAAGCCGTTTAAATATGAACTTACTTGAACTTTAGCTTTAACTAGTACCTCCACATAAAATAATCTTAGGTTAAAGGAGTGAGAGAGTTCTAATTACGGTGTATGTGAATTAAGCTCAAAAAGCTGAAATAAAAATGTTCGTTATAAAATTCAAATTTATGTAATTCATTATTTGTGTTTGGTGAGTTATTGTGGTTTTAAAAAGTCATTTTAACAACATATTTATTATTATTAAATTTAATATTTATGAATCTATAACTTTTACAGATGAATTTCGTAGAATTTTATAATATTTTCTATTAAGAAGAGAAAAAATTAAGCAATTTTCATGAAACCAATAAACGATTTGCAATCAAAAGAATAAATTGTACGAATTTATAATGAGTTGTAAAATAAACTGACAGATATTAGATGCTATTTTCGCAAGCAAAAAAAATTCAAGTTCTGAAATCCTGTGCGTGTTTATGAAATAAAAGTTAATCAATAAAAAGATAAGAAAATTTCACAAAACAGAACTATATTTGTAGAATTAAAAATGTATCGCAAGAATTAAAAATTTAATCGTTTAGTCAAATAAATCAAGAAAATATCTTTGTCCACTAGTCTGCTACATTCTTCAGTCAGCCGCAATATTATAATATATCGAAAAAAGAGAAGCAAAATCAAAAATTTAAACATCGATTACTCTTCTATCAACCACAGATAAGCTGAATATTTGTAATTTTTTCAACAACCATTACTTCCCTCAATTTCTTTTTCGAATTTGGTACATCCTGGAACATCTTTAGTGTCAAATGTGGTCTATTGATATTAATATTTTCAAATACCCTCAACATCAACAGATCACAAAGGTAATATGATTTGGTAGTAAGATTACTGCTAACTTTATTGTTGTTTATGTCACTCATGTTTTGATTTATTTTTGGTTTTTTATCCTTTTCTGATTTCGAAGTAAATTGTACTTTTATTCAAATATTGACAAAACAATTACTGATATTTGAACGTTTCAATGTTTAAACTTGGAAAATGGTAATAAATTTTAATTTTTTATTTTCTTAACGTTAGAAAAATTATAAAAACTTATGATTTGCTGTTGTAACACTCGTCTAGAAAACTATTTTTTTAAAATTTAAGTCTGATCAAACTGGTTTACGAGAGTCAAACTACTGATATTGTTAGCGCCATGAAAACTTACAATAATGTTACTGAAATTTAATAATAAAAAAGAAATACCTCCCAAATTACTAAAAAAAAAACCGTCGGCAAAAGTGCAATTCTTCAGTATTTAACTTTTCAGGTATCGAATTTAGTGTATTTTAAAAAACTTAAAGACGTCGTGTTGTTGTTTTCTTTTATTTAGAACAATATAACTACTACAATTCATCTAAAAAGCAAAGTAATAGAGGGTGTAATTATTACGATATTGAAACAGAAAAACATAGCAATATCTATGACATACTGAAAATTGCTTTTGTAAATTTATATGTTAATTACTGCATATATAATTAAAATGATGCAGAAATTACTGGCTGCAATCATATTTTCAAACATTCTCAGTTAATATCTTAAACAATGAACTTTAACTAAAACAGATGTTGAACTCTTTTGTAACATCTTCAATAACTAACAGTGATTTCATCAATGCAGAAAGTACTCAATACAAAGCTAATTGTAATTTTCAAGCAGTGATGAGAATAAACGCAATATTAATATATATTTTTTACATCACTTATCATTATTATTTTTTAGCATTTAGTAATTCACTAGAAAGAATAAAACATAAATTTTGTAATTATGCGATATACCAATATGTCAGACCACTACTGAGCAATTGGCTAACTCAAACGCCGTGATAAATCATTTTATTTTGTTTCTTTTAAGTTGTTTTTAAACTTTATTCAAATTTAAGACAGCGTCGTGTAAAAAAAAAAAAATTATGAAAAAATGTAAACAGTATTTAAATTTCTATCAAAAATTGCTTTCTATATGTATCAAATTAATTTTTTCTTATTATTATTATTATTATTACAATATTATACACTATTGTATTTATTATAAACTGTATTTTGTGTCGAGAAAGAACTCAATGAGTATTAGAGTAATTGAATAATAGATGCTAAACATTTCAGTCCTTAAAATAATAACAGCTCACCAATTATTATTAAATTATAAAATATTTTTCCTTTATAATTTAACAGCTTATTATTCTTCATACATTATTTAGCATAAATAACAAGTTAAAAACAAAAATGCTGACCTTTGAAGAGAGTAATTGCTTATTTGTCTTTCACTGAGAGACCCGTTATTGTACTCCGTTTAGGGATCGCATTTATCGGCTGCTTAAAATATACAACATAGTCCCTTATAAATAGAGATCGTTTTATAAAGATTGTCGGCCTCAAAAATCCTCCAAATCTCAAATACTTAAGACTAAAAATTAAGTATAAAATAAAATAACCATATTTGAAACAAAAAAATGAGAAATGTTTCTCAATTTTTATGTGTGTATATAATTGAATGTCAAATCTGTTTCTGGCGATAGATTTCCCAAAAAAATGTGAAGAATTCATTAACTTTCTTATCATTATCGTAGTCAAAATTTTAAAGACAATTTTTATTTTATTATTATTTTTAAAGTTGGCTAAACGTGACTGAATGTACAGTCTATGTTGACCAAGAATAATTTTAAAAGTAAAATTAATATATCTATTCTTTAGTAATTACTAACAAACTAATTCGCTAATCTATATCCATAATTATCCATTTGTTACTAGTAACACTAAATTATTGTAAAATTAGAGTATAGTAAATGTTAAGGTTAGAAAAATCTAAATTAGAGTTTATTTCACACAAAATAAATTCTCTGAAAATCTTTTCCGAATGGAAAGTTAAAACATTCTTTGATGTTGTTAGAGTTAATTATTAAACTGTTTTTTACTACTTTTAATATAGTAGTAAAATTCTTCTTTCTTTTGATATAGAGTGATGCAATATATACATATAACGTTTATTTATATTCTTAAAAGTATTAATATGCATTATTAAGGTCATTGATATTTTGTTTGAATTCTTTACTCAAGCTATTTCATATGATTTTTCCTATTTTAAAACTTCTTTTTTTAATAGAATAAATAGACATCATTTACCCTAACTACGTCCAGGTTTCATTTTTGCATATTTTTAAAAGGAATATTTACGCAAACAAAACCCCAATATACAATGTAATATTATACATATTAAACCAATCTTTGTTTATATAAAATAGAATTACTAAATAATAGTTACTATATTTTTTTATGGATTAAAAACTGTGAAAATATTATTTACTTAATTACAAAAAAAAAAAAAAAAAATTGTTACACTTTTTGAACATATTACAATTATGAGATAAAGTGAATAAAAAATTCCAGTCTTTTTTGGAAAATCGAATCCACAACAACTCTAATTAAAAAAGCGCTTCTACCATACTAGTTAAGACTAACAATTAATCTAATTGCTTCATTAACTAAAGTTTGAGTACAACTTTTTAAATATGGAAATTAAATTAAGTAGTTCATCGAAAGTTTAATTAACATTTAAAAGAAAATTAAAGACTACAATAAAAATTACGTTATATTTCTGATATATTTCATGTCTTTTTTTCTCTCATGAAAATTTATGTGGTGTTAAAAGAGAAACGTTTTTATAAGAACGACATAAGCTCTAGAGTTAAATTTGTATAGCTTGTAACTGAAAGCTTCTCATTTAATACGTAGAAGGACGACATAAATCGTTTTCCCCCTTTGGAAAGTGGGAAGATTTACAAACTTCCCACTTCCAAAGAAAAATAGAAAAGAAAAATTTACCCAAGAATTCAAGTTTATTTTTCTATTAGTGAAAGTTCCTTATTTCCGTTTTTTATTTAAATAGAATACTGTAATTATTTAAGTTAGATGTAAGAACGAAGTATACAAGTAATCTTCTTCGATTGCTTGTAACATTGGCGTAAAGGTATGATAGGATTATGTTTTTAGCCATTCAGTATTAATAGTAAGTATTTTAAATCAGTTAAGATGTACACAACAGAATCGTAGCGGGGTACGTTTATTTTTACATTAATAAGCATTCTTTTAGTTTTCTTTTGTCAATATTTATTTTTTAAATGTAGGTCCATAAGGTCATTTAAGAGTATGTAAAGAATGATCGATTATAGAAACATGTCTGATGGAACATTGTAATGGAAAGCCAAAACTTTAATGACATTTTATCAGTAGATTGAGCATTGAATAAATAAATAATATATTAAAACCACCAAAAATCTTATTATACTAAAAAAGCTGGTATCGCTTAATTTCCCCGGCAACGCAAGTCAAAAATACAAAACGATTTTTGATTCTTTTTTTGAAAATTGGAGCTCTCGAATGAAGGGGACTTTTATAATGACTCTAATATGCTTTAAAATTAGTATGAAATGAAATCGAATTGGCTAAATTTTTTAAGAAATTGGAGGCCCTCTCATTAAAGAGGGCATTTTAAGACTTTTATGCTTACAAGTTTATGGTCTCCTTGATCCAGAAAGAGTAATTGGGTAAAATAATATTAAAACAATTATCCTCAAAGTGGTAATACTAAAAAACTGTTCAAAAATATTTAAACCATACAGCTATACTTTTAAATAACTTCCTATGTAATTTTTTAGGAAGGGCGTGACAATTTTTTTTCATTTTTTTTTTGGTTTTTTTTTTGTAGATATACTAGACACATTTGGCTATAATGAAATATCAATTTTTTCACGTTTGAAACGCAATAGGTAATTGACAATGAGCTTTTAAAAAATTTAAAAGAGAAAGATTTAAAAGAGAAGAAGAAAAAACTATTTTTCATTGCCACAGACTATGGAAATGGAAATTAGGAAAATTTTTATTATCATTTAAAGGCTCATTGATGTAAACAACTTTCGTGTATTGGTTATATCAGAGTAACTCCTTTTCTGAAGGGAAAAAAAGCTTAAGAAGAAAATAATTCAATTTCTTACTAAAAATTCGTATATTCTCTTTCCTTTATTTCATAAATAATATAGTTCGTTACATAATTTATTGCTTGTTTTCTTCTACGTGGTCTGAGCTTTATATTATTCTTATCCGCTCCAACAATGATCTAAACGAATTAAATATAAAAAATTTTCGGCTTCTGCTATTCATTATATTAAAAAAGATATCCGTTATTTTAAAATACGCCATATTTTTAATTAGTTAACAAACTTAGAGACAGTAGGAAGGAAAAAAGAGTCTTTCCTAGACCTTTTTTCTGTTATTGCTCCCAACATTTAAAATGTCTGAACAGTTGCATAACGCCTAGATATTAAAACACTTAAGAATACTAAATGTATGTTTCTTTTATGTTAAAGCTAAAACTATCAGATAACTTCGTTCAAATAGGTTTTTGATTTTAACTATTTAGTTCATTGTAAAGAAGAATTTATAATATTTAGCTGTTGATGAAGTTTTTTTCTGAACAATCATTTACAGTATAACATATGTTTCCGTAAATGAATAAATTAACTTTTGCGGTAAAATAGTTATCTTAAAAATTTCTCTGAAAGATCTAACACTCCGTTCTTCATATCAACTCCGTTCTTTTATCTTCATATCATACTTTTTTACGCAAGATGATAGGTCTATTAAAAATTCAGATAAGTTGAGTGTTGATAACACTCTTTCCTTAATATATGATTTTCCTCACTTTACTAATAACTAATAACATAACTTTACTAATAACTCACTTTACTCTCACTTTACTAAAACTTTACAATAACTAATTTAAGGATCGGATCATAAGCCAGCAGTATAAAGGCAGTAGGTTTGATACAATGCAACCATAAAGGGAATAGGTTATACTCAATGCTATCCCACAGTTACCCAGTTTTAATCAATAAACAAAGACTTATTGAAAGGAAGACTTATCTATTTTATTGCCCGTATCAACGTAAAACTACGTCCTTCCCTGAGTCTGTTTGGGGAATATGTATGAATTTTTCAGATGTTTCAAAAATGGAAAAAATGAAACTCTTATTGCACGAAAACTATAAAAGATATCTTAGTGCTTTATTTACTGTTGGATAAAAAAACAGACATTAATTCGATAATAACATCCAAACATTTTACATTGGATTTATTTTTGCCAATTTAATTCTATGGTACCAGAGTTAGAGTATTGGATTTGTATTATTGAACTACTGATATTTTTTCTACATGAATTTTTTACCTAGATTTTAAATGAAACAAATTACAAAGATTTCACGTACGAGGTTTTAATTGGACGTTATAGTGGTACTATACGGTAGTAAAATATTTAAATAATATTTTATAAAAAAGACAGATCGTGGTCAGACAGTGGTCGCTATATTGAATATAATGTAGCAAAATAAAAAAATAAATATTTACGAAAAATAGTTATAAAAATTAAAAAATGTTTTATATAGTTTTTTTTTTTTTATAGTAATCATTATTATAACAATATATTATTAAACGTCAATTCCGAAAAAGTTTAATATTCATTTCATCATTAATACTCATTATTAAATTCCGGAAAAGTGAAGTAAATAGGTAATAAAGTGAGGACCAGATCGAACATCTTGGTAACACGGCACTACAAAAGATAACGGAATGGATGTTTTCTGTTGGTCTGGAACTGGTGCCTGTAAAATCTAGGATGATTGTTATGGCAGGCAGACGACGACCTGTTATGGCATTGGCCGAATCGACTTGCGACTGCAGAACACTGTCATTGAGCGCGTTGACACTGTCATCTATCTGGGAATCACTTGAGACAAGGCTTTATGTAAAAGACAAAGACAAAGCTTCCATGTACTCAACATCTGTGACAAAGCGGAGCGTGCCTTCCGGGCTCTCCAGCTGCTATTCCCAAACAGGGAGGCTTCCAGAGCGTCGAAGAGGAAAGTTATCACGACCTCTGTGTTGTCAATCATGCTATATGCTTCCCAGGTCTGGGATGGCGCAGCGGTGTGCAAGAGGAATATTGCACGATTGAGACGCGTTCATAGGCAATTGCTTATTGGTTTGACGTCATCTTACAGAACGGTCTCCTATGAAGCGCTGTGTGTTGTAGCTGGCTGTGCTCCGATAGCACTCAAGATCGAGGAGCGCACATCAGAGTGGAGTGGGTCGAGTGCTGCTGATGCTTATCATCAAATGCTGGAGGGTTGGATGATGGTCTGGAATCAGCCAGTCAGCAATCAGCAGTTCCCAGTTGCAATTACTGTGATTCAGTGTAACACACAGTAGAACACACGATCTTTCAATGTGCACAGTGGACGCGGTATAGGATTAAGTATGGTGTTACTAATCTAGTGCCGGAGACTTTGATCGACTACATGCTCGTTTCACAGAGAAACTGGGATAGCATCAAGTCGCTGGTGCAAGAGATATTAACGGCAAAGGACCTGGCTGATAAGGCAAGACGAGCCTGAAAGACGACGGTTAGTCATGAGGGGGGACAGCTCTCTGTGGAGCTCCACTTTGTTTTCCGTGTAGAAGATAGGGTGCAGTGATGAGACACGGAACTCCTTCCCTCCATGGCAGAGGTCGAGGGTATTCGTGCTGCCACGAACACGGAGGAGCCAGGGGGAGGGACAGCCTCTTGCTGAGTCACCATGCGTTCTCGCCATGAGGATGGATGACGATGATGACGCACGGGGACTCCCGTACCTCTAGGCGTGTGATTAAAGAATGAGAATGAGTGGGTTCTGTTCCTGTTTCTTACAGGTGAGGTGAGATGCTAAGTTGGCAGCAGTGGTGTACAAGATGAAGATGTGAGTCCGCGTTTGAATCCCCCCGAGACTGAGTTATACTTAATTGCGGGTCCGGTCTCGCGGTGGAGAAGAATGGAGGGGGGGTTTTTTAGTCGGTGAGAGCCCGATACTACCACCTATGCTGGCGGGTGGTGGCTGGTAGAGCTTTTTCCTCCTCCTACGAAACCCCCCCCCAAAAAAAAACTAAAATTTTAAGTAAAAACGTTTTATCACCAATTAAATTTTTTGGACCAAACGATCCTTATTTTACGAATATGCCTATATAACAATATGTTATTGTAATGTATCTTTAAAATTATAATTTTATTAAAAATATAATTAAACCGTGTATTTCAGGATAGGACCTGAGTCACTTTTACTTTCTTTTAATTTTAAGAAAAAAGAAATATGTGTGAAACAAAACAAAAAAAATAGTTAAAATAATAAATTAATAAAAATTTTTTTTTTAATTTAAAAATGTTAACAGCTGTTGTTTAAATTAATGGGAGATTGTAGAATATAAATATTGTATCGATTATATGAATTTTGACTGTTGAGAAGGGTTTTTACGTATTACAAATCTTCTTTTTTATATTTATTTGATTTCCATATTTGCCGGCTCTTAATCTAATTTTCCGGTTAATCTACAACTTGTAGAGGAAAGGTTAATTAAGGATCAGCTGTAGCTGTTCCAAATATTGACGATTGGTTGTTTACTATCTTCTAGAAAACATGAACCCTTAGAACCGTCGAAAAGGGATCCAAGAAAATAATCTCGTCATAAACTAATCAGAAATAAAATCATATTTGATCTGGAATGGCGCCTCTTGAAGCGAGTCGGATATGACATCGCAGATGCCACAGACAACATCTATAACAATGCATACTATGCCAATCTTTCGTACTACTAACAGTCGCGAAATCCTTGCTGTTACTACTGGATTATCTCTATCAAATCATTTTGCGGACCTACCCCCCCCACGATAGGGGATGATAACGTTGACGCTTCTTGAAAGAAGGTAATTTGGTCACCACCAATAGTTCTATACAACATTACTGATGTTATGCGACTAAACGAATTGCTAGAAAATTAGCTCAAAGCAACTACGTGTAATATTGAAGGATTTTAACGTACATAAGAGGATAATTGATTTGATCCGTAAACAGAATTTGATTGTTGAACATTCACGAGGAAAGATGAGAGTGAATTCCTGTTGTTCTGAGGAAATTATACTTATCGGTTCCAATAAATATCATGAAGGGAAAAATTGAGCAACATAAAAACATAGTCTGAAGCATAATCATTGCCCGTTATCGAGTCAAGAAAGGAAAGATTTGGTTTGCTGGCATTTCTCCCGCCACCACCCCATTCGGTCGCCCTAGAGCATAAGACCGAATGTCTGTGCCAC
>JAAAKQ030015660.1:0-18094 GCA_010016005.3 Zanna intricata
ATGACGAGCCTTACGGTGATTATTGATTAATTTAAAGAATGTGACGAAGGCTAATGACCATAGCAGTCGATGCCCATATAAAACAAAAAAAAAAATAATAATAATAATAGAAATTAATTAATTCATTTAAAAATAATAACTGCACAAAAATAATATACTATAGATTACGTATATCACTATTTTTATTACCTTAAAATCCATAAATTTGTAACTCACAAATTATAATCTAATGTAGCCTCCAGTCTGTGATAAAAAAACTTCTGTTTATTTTATGATAGCCAGTGATAACAGTTTTCCAAAAGCTAAAATTGAATCAAACATTTTGCCTCCAGTAATTAACAAAAACAGAGACAAATACGTTACAAAAAGTATACCACCGAATTCATATAAAAAGAGATTCTTTTTAAAATAAATTTTTCATACGTTATTTAATAAACAAATTCGTTAAAACAACCATTTATTTAATAATAATATTACATCGGAGTATTAACCAAAAATCTCATACAAAAACAAATTGAAAATTTCTGATATAAAACAGCAAAATATTAACTGATTTATAAAAATTAAAATTAATGATTACAAGAGTGAAAGATTGAGTCATTTATCAAAGTAAAAAATTACTTCACATTAAAATTCGTTTTAAGTTAGTTTTAGCAGAAGAAGAATTAAAAAAGAAAATCTAATACAAGGAAATATTGTAATCGCGAAAAATTTCGGTTATCAGTTTTCATCGGAAACATTAGTTTTGACCAACCCTGAATCCATTTTATTATTTTCGGCGTGACGTTTGTACATATCTAGCATAACATAATAAACGATTAGCCGTAGAATGTTGAAATTTTGTATTTAGGACTGTTACAACATCTAGTTGTGGATCTACCCTTTTGATTACAATCGACTGAACCAAAAGGGTCCAAAAAAAGTCCAAAATCAAAAAAAATTTGGATTTTAGATTACCAACTTTAGATTATTGTTTTATTTTAACTTATTTTATTATTAACTTTAGATTATAGACTTTTTTTAGATTATTATTAACTGCAATAATAAGCCCTAATTGAATGGTTTTCAACGATATAAAGTGGTACTTATTTTCACTAGTTCCAGAGTTATAGCCTAATTAAACATTAATGAATGAAATATTTGGATTTTACAAGGGTACACTTGGTATGAATTAAGACTTCTTTTTTTTTTTTTTTTTACTTTTTTTTTAGATTTAAGAATATTGATTTATTAATAATTACTAACTTCTGATTGTAACAATATTTTTACGGTAAATAATAATTCAATAATAACAATAAAATATATATACTCGTATGTATATATATACATGTGAGTGCGCGCGCGCGTGTGTGTGGAAATATCAGAAGTTATTAATGAAATAAAATTTTATGTACTATCATTTATTTAAAATGCGTATAAACAATTTAGTAGCCGTATAGGGAAGTCATGTAATGTCCACATCAGATATTTTTTTTTTTAGCAATTATCATATAAATAAATATCATTAAAAATTAAAATAAAACATACTGTTTTTATCCTATTTTTTTTGTACAGCAACACAGTTAAGAGTAAGTAAAGGGTTGTTTGTCAATTAGTTTTGTGTAGTAGCATATATTGCCATCAATTTTCCGTAAGTTTGAGGACTGGAAATACAGAACTTTGCCAGTTAATCATAAGTTCCTGGGAAAAAACATGTTATATAACAACTTAACAAATTAAATATTTGTTGATATGCTGTAAATGACGTCAATTGAACGTGACTCTGCAGAGGGTACGATAAGCAAATCATACTTCAGTTCTTTATTCAGGTTTGTAATTTTTTTTTTTTTTTAATGACTGATTTTAGTAAACTTTTTGATTCTTTATATCCATGAGTAAAATTTTAAACAACGCTTTAGTAAATTTTGTAATTTCTAATCTGAAATTACTTTTAATTGAGATAATTTTAAACTATAACATATTTGTAAATGTAACTGAATATATATATTATCAAAAATTCATTGATAATGATGCTAAACTGTTAAGTCAGTTTATAGATTTAGTTTTTGTCCTTTTGTTTATTATTTCACCTGGTTATCTAAAAAATATTTCAAATTAATTTTATTAATCTTGTGAATAAAAGAAGGCACATCAGTTTTAAATTTTAACTGTTTGAAATTATTGTAATATTAAATTTTTCCTTGCATTTTTTTAATTGAGAATAACACCAAAATTCGTATAATATCAAATTTCTTAATAATTTATTGAGAAATATAACAGAAACGCCATGGTTTGCGAAATATACTGAAATATACGATTATATGGGATTTCCAACTGTTCGAGAGAGGAGATACGGAAATTCGGTAAAAGATATAAAACGACACTGAACAGATATGTGAACTGGCTAATAGTTAACCTTCTGTATAACTGCGAGGATGTAAGGCGCCTAAAGCAACTACATATATGAGATCTACAATTGCTCAGAGATTTGAGGTGAATCAGATATCCTAGAGTACGTATATACATCGTCAGAATTGTTCATTTCGTTTTGCCACTTTTTCTTCCTCATGTATTTGAGGTATTTCAATGAAAACTCCTCTCTGTGTCATCTTTTTGTATTCATATGTACTTATAGTTATGGTAATTGGAACCGACTGTAAAATAAACATTGCAGCAAAAAAAAAAAATCATTGACAGTATGCTTAACTATAAAGTGAGACGGTTGGTTACATTTTTGTTTTTTTTCTTTTTTTTATTTCATCTGATTATCTAAAATATATTTTTAATTAGTTTCCATAATCTTGTAAATAAAAAAATAGCATACCACTTCAAAATTTTAACTGTTTGAAATTATTTTAATATAAAATTTCTGCTTCTCTTTATAAATAGTTATGCATATTTTATGAAGACTGTTTTTTTTATGAGACGAACATATTTCAAACAAAAAAAAATAATTATGTATAGCTGAAAATAAAAATTATTTTAAATATAGGATCTCCAATTTTGTTCTAAATTGAAATTAAATTTTTCAATCGCTTCCTTAAATTTTGATATTATAAGTTATAAAGAGTATTCATTTTTTTTAAAGAAAAAAATAAAGGACAAACAAATTGGTATAATGGCATGTTACATTCACAAATATATGAGTGAATAAAAATTAAACTGTTTGAAAGTCATTGATGAGATAGGAAGGAATTTACCAAGATTATAAAAGAAAATTTGGGGAAAAAAGGCTGAGTTATAAATAGTAGTATTATTTACATAGTAGAATAGATGTGGAATAAAAGAACAGATTAAAAAGGTAGAGGAATGAGAAAACATAATAAAATATTTTTGTCTCTTATTTCGCCTCTAGAACCATCATACAACGGTAGAATAGCAGTTGTTTGAAACCGAGAGCGAACATTCTTTTCATAAATATTAGAATAGCAATTATAAAATGCCTCAAGTTATTTAACTTTCTAAAATATTTCTTCGTCAGTAGTCTCTTCTTTTTTTTTTTGGTTTAATTTATATTTAAATATTTTGAACTGAATAAAGTAATATTCAAATATTATAATTATATTAATACTGTTACAAAATTATAAATGAGTACGATGTAACAGTTGTTTATATATATATATGAAATAATAAATAAATGTATTAAGTTTTACTTGTTTATAATTATTGCTTATAGAAAATATAAAATAGAATAATCAATTAAATATAAATCATGGTTGTAATGTATATTTTTATCGTAACAATTTACACAAGAAATTATAGAAAGAAATTCTGTTCCTTTTTTTATTCTTCAGTCATTTGACTGAACTGATGCAGCTCTCCGTGATTCTCTATCTAGTACCAGTCGTTTCATTTCGGTATATCCCTTACATCCTACAACCATAATCATTTGTTTTAGATATTCCGAACGTTACATGCCTACACAATTTTTCCTATCTACCTATCCCTCCAATATCAAAGCAATTATTATAGGATGCCTTAATATGTGACCTATCTGTCTCTTCTTTTAACTACAAGTATATTTTTTAAAATGTTTTTTTCTTTATCAATTTGCCGCAACGCCTTGTCATCTGTCACTTTATCTATCATCTGATTTTTAACATTCTCCTACAGCAACACATTTTTAAAGCATCTAATCTTTCTTTACAAGAACAAGTTTTCCGACGATCGTTCAAGTTTCACTTCCATATAAAGCTACGCTCCAAACATACTTTAAAAAATATTTTTCTGAAGGTTAAATTAATTTTTTATGTAACTAGCGGAAATGTATTCTTTTTATAAAGGATGCTTTAATTTTTCACAGAAAGTTTCCTACCATCTCTTTTTCTCTCTCTGTCTCTCTCTCTCTTTCTGTTTAACCTCTGGAACTACTATAAGGTAGTTCCAGAAAAAGGAAGGAAGGTTTCAGAAAATGAATGAACGTGTTATGAATGTGTATTAAGTGTAGTCTTGTACAATTTCAGGTCGAACACTCCTGAGAAGTGTGGTTAATTGAAACCCAACCACCAAAGAACATCCACGATCTAGTGTTCAAATCCGTCTTTACTAGGATTTCAACCTTAGAACTCTTGACATCAAAATCAGCTGATTTTCGATGTCGTGTTAACCACTAGACGATGTTATGTTAACGGGAAACATTACATTATGTTAACCAGGAAAGGAGGGCTTCCTACCACCTCTATAGCAACTAAGGTTAACTTTAAAAAAAAAATAATATACCATTATAATTATACACAAAAATAAATTAATTTATTTGTTTTAAAAATGTTTTAAATAAATATTTAAAAAAAACAACTAAATATATAATACTAATCTTTGACGTTAAACTTTAGAGATTAAATAAAAAAGAAAAAACACAATACATTAAACATTTAAATCTCGGAAACGTAATGAAATAAAAACTGGTTACCAATTTTAAATAAATAATAAAACCTTTATAATCAACAATCTTGCAATATCCCAAGTTCCAACACATTACTAAACATATTGCAGCTCGTAATATTAGATTCATATTGGGTCACATATTTAAAACATTAAATTTGGAATTTTTGGATTACGTATGTGTTATATCTTACATTTTTGATATCTTTCATATTTTGTATTCTCACAGAAAATGCATAACACTATAAAGATTCTAAAAAAAAAATAGTTCATTGCTGTAATCGATTTTTTTTATACCCATAATAACTAAAGTTTAAAGATTAAATTTAAGTAATTTTACTTTTATATCTATTATCCATTTTGTTGAAAATCATATTCCTCAAATTCTTCAGGATTTTGATGTATTTATATATTTATATATAGACATAACTAGAGTTGGACCATTTTTGAAAAGAAAACAATAGTTAAAAATAAAAGATAGGGAATCCTGCTGCTAAAAAAAATCATAGCAAATAAATAAAATTTTTATTTTATTTTAATTAGGGTTTTGAAATTATACTGCCCATAATAATTTTTTTATGCTATTGTATTGTATTTACAATTGCTTCCTAAAAGTATTGACACAATAAGTAAATGGACTGATGAATAATAAAATGAATGAAGAGCACCCTGATAGACTGTATTCCTCGTGAAATACTGGCAACGATAGTTTATATTACTTCTCCAAAATAAATGAGTATTTATCAACACAACCGTAATAACAAAATATAAAAAAGATAATCGCAATTATTAAATAAAAATGACCGATTACAACAGAAGCAGATTATTGAAGGAATTCAACAAACAACTAAGGTACAAAACTAAACACAAAACAAATAGTAGATCGATTTATAATTTAATAATTCTAATGAGATTACGATTGACCACACCACATACACAGTAGTCTCAATACATCAGTACATCAATAATGGTCGAATAATATCAATCGGTAATTGTATTCTCACTCGTAGTCAGTACATAAAAGCAGTATAAAAACATAAATCTAAAATAACAAACTAGGTTATCAGCAATAATTATTATCTTACTTGCCATTCAAGCAGTGGTTTTATTGTCCCAGTTCTAAAAGGTAATATCCATCGTCACGCAGTATAACCGAGGTCAAACACATGTCACCATTTTATTCGTCTAACATCCCCATTGTTGTTCAAGAGATAAAAAATTGAACTTCCAATTTTTTTTTAATGATGATTAAGCTTTTAATTTGTACGTGGGAATGTGGAACGTAAATTTTGTAGTGCATGAACAAAAAGGATATGTCAGATCATAATTAAAACCTGCAATTTTCTGGATAAAATTCCGCTACGGAGATCAAAAAATTAACTAATAAAATTTTATAAACTTTTTTCAAATTTATAAAGTAGATTTATACTTTGTGTTGAGTATATAAACACGTTATATGAGGCTCGGCTCATAAATTTTGCACATATATGCGTAGCATAGGAATGAAAAGAGGTAATAGAATGAAATAAAAATGAATAAACTTACAATACTTCAACTACAAAATGCAATATTTATTTTTCAATATAATCCTATTTCAGTGATACACTTTTCCTTACGTGTTTGCATTACGTCACTGAAAAATTCTGGTGGTCTTTCTCGGATCCAAGTTGCCACAATTTCCTTCGCTTCATCGTCGATGTAATGACTAGATTTAAGATCAGTCTTCAGATGAGGGAAGAAGTGGAAGTCGCACGGAACCAAATTCACGAGTATAGCGGAAACGCAATAAACCTCAAACGTTCAAACCTCAGCTTGAATGTGGTAAGCCTCGCATGGCTCTCAGCGGAGAGCCATCAGAGAGTTTGGGTGGTACCCATCGTGCACAGATTTTACGTTAGCCCAATTGGGGGGTCAGGATACTCGATAATGCGGCCTACTCTTTCTTAAATATCCTTAATTGAATAGTGATGCGTTACTGAGTAATTCGCCCGTCACTTTGAAGCAAATCGTCTTTCAATGTTTCTTTTCAGTCACAAAAACAGGTCGTCCGATGCGAGGTGCATTTTCAATTGTCGCTTTGCCAGTTTCACATTCGCGAAATTTGAACGCCCACCTATCCACAGTACTCCTGCCAACATCCAACCCCCGGAGGTAAAGACCCCTGCCTTGTGACGATTCCGATCGCCGCCCTCCCGTTCCTCTCAACAATTTCACTACCGTCAACAGTTCCACTACCGTTTTAAAGATGAAAAATATTCGTAGGATTCACATTTTTTGCTATTAAAAATTCAATCACTGCGTGCTGATTTAACCGTGTTGACATATTATGCCATACTAGACTTTAACTTTAACTGCTACTGAAAAAAAAAAACCGGTAAACGGATTTCACTGCATTATCGCAGGTTTGTAGATAGGGATTTTAGCTATCATGTGCAGGCACGCCGAACTTGATAGTGCCTTTTGTCTCCGTGTAGCACGCTAGTGTGCAAAGTGTATCGGCCGAGTCTCATACATGGCACCAAATACATCTATCGAGTACAGGCATGGAAAATGAAAATGTTTTAAGAAAATAATCATGCCCGAGAGGGTGCATATGTGAAATATCAAAGGAAATAAAGTGTACATTGAAAGTATACCTTAGTGTTATTAATGACCGGTCGTAGATGATATCAACCTACATATTTTATCATAAGATTTTGCGATTCTCGCAAAATTTAACAATGACAACAGTTAAGCGTACCTAATATTCTCATCAAGAGAACATTGAATCATTTTAAATCAATCATTTATTATTACATATATATGTATATAGATATCAAAATTTAACTAAACATTTATATTGCGTCAATACTTGATTTTTTTTTAATTGAAATCATAGACATTATTTGAATCTCGTAAAGTGATTAAATCTATTAAAAAAAAAATATAATAATAATAATACTTCAAAAAGTACATTAACATTTAAAATCTACAAAAAAAAAATTCTCTCTTGAGAAATAATTATCTAATAAGAATTTATTTTATTCTCCTTTCCATGATCATTAACTCTCATTGTATTTTTGCAATTATTATACTTTTACATTGATTTTAGCGGTTTGTAGAATTCTAATCTGTAGAGAAATACAGATAAATTAAATTAATTTTGAAACTTTCTCTGTCGCCCTTTAGGAAAACTTTTAAGGCAATTCTCACTTAAATTACTTGTCGTAGAAGTTTGGTAAAATTAAATAAAATAATGTTAAGTTACAAATCCTGGAACATTTAAAAGTTGGAAGTTATTCTATTTAAAAAGTTTTTTTTTTTTTATATTTTTTACGTTAAAAAATATCAATGAAAATATATAAAACTTTATATCATTATTCCTAATAATTCTATGGTATAAAATAAATTTATTATTACAACATAAAAGTACTAGTTTCGTTTAGTTGAAAACAAATTACTTAAACGTAACTAGGTAAATCAGAATAAATTGATAGTAAACAATAACTAATTCTCATTAATTAATTCTGATTAATAATTCTAAATTAAGTTAAAAAATATTCTACATTTTTGCCTAGTCTAAAACTTAAAAACGAATTTGGCGGAGAAATACAAATTAGTGAAATAAAATATATATATATATATATATAGGTTACTTTTTTATTTTTCACACACGCTACAATTCATTCATCTCCTCCTCTGAAGATATACCTAACGGCGGTTCCGTAGTTCTGGATTTGTAACCTAATATTATTTTATTTAATTTTACCAATCTTTTACGTCAAGTAATTTAAGTAAGAATTAAAAAGTATTTTAAGTGACAATTTAGTGTTTATATAATATCTTGAAAAAATCTGAAAGAGTTTGAGTAAATCTGCTGTATTATAATACAAAAACAAATAAATGTAAATGAAATGACGCACGCAGACTTGTACAGTTACGACTAAAATATTTTAAAAGGAACATAATATTTATTATGTTCTGGTACAAACATACTTCTAAATAGTTAGGGTATAAAATTTTTAGTTTCATATTATTTATTAAGTATAATGCAATTTTTAAATCATTTAAAAAGCAATAATTTGAATTTTAGATATGGCAGGTTTAAGTAAAATATGAAATAAAAATATATTGATTGAAAAATAAAGTATAATAATTAAACGCGTGTTCTTAAGAAGCTAGATGCCTTCTTTAGAGAAAGAGACGAGGCTAAGCAGGAAATAAAACTTAATCTTGTGGCTCTAGGACCAGAAATGTTTCTTGATCTTTCTACTTATTAGTAAGCTTTCGAAGTATATCATTTGGCACATCAACTAATTTGGCACTAGTTAATTCGAAACATTAGTAATATTATATTTTATCTTTACGTGATTAGTCTCTACGGGAAAGTGAGTTATTAAAAAAGGGTATCTTTATTGATACTGTTAGATTCTTTTTAGGGATTTGTTAAGTGAACTTGAATTCACTTTATAAATTCAAATTTATGAATTTAGAAATTAGTTATTTTGATTATATCAACACACAGTAATGGGTTGTTTTCTTAAATGAGTCAACCGTAATGAAAAACTTTGATTTCCATAAAGTAAAATCTAGATAATTTTTTTATTCGTTTGGTTTTTATTATGTAAATTCGATATCTATAAAATAATCGGTATTGTAATATGAAACACTGAAGTTTTAATTTCACTGAAAACACTGAAAAAACACTGAGGTTTTGTTATTTATTTATTAAACTTTTTACGTAATTATATATAATGAAATTACGTACGTGAAAGTGCAATATTGGATCTTATTTTTTGCACATAAAATTATATTGATTTAATTAATATTCTGAAAAAATGAGTATTAAAAATGACTATAAATTTATAAATAAATTAAGAAAGAACATTATCCAGATTAAGGAAAGATCCCATATAGATTTCAAATCGAGAGATGACACTACGAACAATTCTGTTTAATTTCCAATGGACACTTAAAAGAATAAACGAAATCAAAACAGCAGTCAAATCTACTTAAAACTTTGAATGTTTGAATAAATCAAATTAAATCCACTACCAAATAATAGCCTACCCTTAATTTTGTGCTGATTTAAAAGAGTTAAATTTAAATAGAAGTTGAAAAAAATTTTTATATTTAATTTTTAAAATTTTAACATTTTTCTTTATTCGTTTTAATTTACTTTTTTTATTGTATTTTTTTTTACAATAGGAATAAGTATAAGAAAGTCTTCTTGAAAAAAAAAACACAATTCACAAAAAAAGGCGAGAAACTTTCGTTTTTGAAAATTAAGTGCAATCAAGCTAAGGTTATTCCCGGCCTCCATGACGGGAGTGGTAGCGTGCCGGCCTTACATCCAGAGATCACGGGTTCGAATCCCGTTCAGTCATTGCATTTTCATACATGGTACACATCATTCATCTTCATCCTCTGATGTAATACCTAACGATGATTCCGGAGGTTATCAAGAATGCTTAGTTTATAAAGAAGGAGAGAATGTATATTATTTTTTACCCTAAGTTTTTACAAGTAACTTTTTTGAATATTTTATGGGAAATTGATAATTAAATAATTGAATGACGTCAGATAATAATGATCCAATAATCATTGATGGCTACGAGAAAAACGTATAAACCATTTTCAAATAGTCTATTACATATATCATATCTAATCATATAAAAAAATCTTCCACTAAAATTACACATAAATAGGAGTTACCCAGCGAAAATTTCTCTACAAAAAAAAACATTACTGACTTCTTAAAAAAATTATCAACTTACAAATAAAAATTAAAAAAAAACAGAAACAAATTGAATAGAAGCTTAAAAACTTACTTGAATGATAAAATAATCAAAATTATTTTTTTCTATCACAACATTTCAAAAAATATTTACAAACATTTTTATTCGTTCAATAAGGTTAGTGATTATAGGTTTTTAAAATCAGTTTTATCATTCAAAAATCTTAAGAAAAGGAACAACGATTGAACAGATAGGCTAACAGAAAGGAGTAGAAGAAAAAGTAGCGTACGTTCAGTAACTAATGACAAAGAATAAGGTTTGCATGGATAGAAAAACCAATATATCCTGATTATATAGCACTATAGCAAGGTATAGCTGACAGTAATGTTTTAACTGTCGTTATAAAGTAGGCAAAGAAGGGAAACCTAATCAATGAAAGATAGACATTGTAAAGAAGGATATGGAAAAACTGAACTTTTAAGATACTTTGATGACATCAAGAACAGAGAAAGATGAAGAAATTTAATACTCGCCAACGCCCCCTTGTAAAGTGTAAAGGATAAGATGAAGAATAAGAAAAATTTAGTATATTACGACTATTTTTCTTAAAATGTAAAACGTTGACATGATTAATCTGTCTTGAAATATGTAAAATTATTGAAAAAACATTTAAAATATCACGAAAATTATTATTTATTGTATTTTTAATACAATCGATATTCGATTTTTAACTTCATAATGTAACGCTTCTGTTTTAATATTTCTCATATTTGGTATGTTTTTTACAAAATCCTTTTTTTATATTTAAAATTATTTCTATTATAATTTAATTAAATTTAATATACATCATCAATTTACTGGTAAATAAAAACTGTACAAGATATTAAAACACATTTTCTTTTTTTTAAATCAGTATGATAGAATACTATGCATTTCAATTTTCATGTATTTCAAACTTATTAAACTTACTTACAAATGAAACTAAACCTATTGCTTATATGAGGGTCATTTTTTATAAGAGGTTTTTTTTACAGTTCTGGAGAGAAAGCAGATGAAAAATTCAGTTAAAATTTTACTTTTTCTTTAATTTAGCTATAAACGACTCCCAAGTCACCATTTTACTTTGATTATTAGATAACAAGGAAATGAAACAAGTAAAAAATTAATTTGAATTAATGTATTACAGAAAGAAATTAAAAGAAATTTTCAAGAAGGAATATCGATTAAAAACAACTTAGAACAATTTATAATCTTCTATGTTAACTTTAATAAGATATAAATTTCAGTTTACAAGTTGTTTCAAACTTTACAGACATTGTTTTGAATTTTGTTAAATAAACATCACCTTCGCAATAACTTTGTAAATAAAATTAAAAAGTTATTACTTCTAAGCTTTTAGATGTTTATTAACTTTCAAAGAACTTTAATTTCTTTTTTCATAATGGAGAAATTTTTTTTTAAAATGAACTCAGTTAAAAAAAAAATATAAAATAAAAAATATCAGTTATAAGTTTATGATAAATGAAGATAAGTTTTTCCATTCAATCTATAGTTTATTAAAGAAAACATATACACATATATTTATAATTTTTCCTAAATCGAAAATTTTTCCCCATTTAGAAGGAGTAAAATACTTGGTCGTACACCTGGATTAAAACCAGGCATGGATTTAACAAGAAAAACCAGAATTTAAGCAAAATTTAATACAAATTTTACGAAACAAATTTAAATGAAATTGAATCAACTGTTTTGGTTAGTTGGTAGTAAACCGTAAGTAGCTCTCCTTACAAAATAAATTTCCAATAAATTAAGTAACAAATTGAGTAAATCTTTATATCTAAAGATGATAAATTTTTGGATCAAAAACATATTATAAACTTACAAAACCTCGAAGAAGAAATCCTTACGGCTCTAAAACCTGGCCCTCTATCGGCCAAGTAACAAAAAAAAAGGTCTATGATAGTGTATCATGGAAAAAATTACATAAAAATTTTGAAACTCGTAAGTTAAAAAATTAAAAAAAAAAATAGGAAAAGAGGATACACTAAAAATATTTTTTTAAACATTGTTTTACATCAAATATAATGCAATATAGTAGACTGTTATATAAAAATCATCAGTAGATTCTGAAGAAAATAATATTTAACAAAAGTAAGTAAAAGAAGATAAAGATTTAGATAAAAAATAAACAATACTTAACGAAAAATTGTTAAACAAGAATAACTAATAAAGTTTACAGAATAAAAGCAAAGATACAGACAAGGATTGTTTTAGGCAATCCCAATCCAAAGTTTTAAAAATACTAAATTAATGAAAGACTGATCAAAAAGTTAATACCACCTCGCACTTATCACCCTGGCATAATCTACGCTCATAATATTTTTTTAAATATTTTGTAGGGTTAGATAAGAGTGAATTTCTAAAAAGTAAGTCAGAGATAGAATAAACCTCAAATCTGATTAAACACCTCCTATCAAATAACGAAAAATGAAGGTTCTGCATCTTTACTGGAATTAAAATTTACTTTATCGATGGCTAGTAATAGAGAATCAATAATTTTTAAGAACTTCAAATTTGTTAAAATTTTTTTTTTTTAGATTTTCTGTTATGAGAACATTAAAGAATTATCCCTTCCCTTATTTTTTTAAACGAAAACGACAGGTTTTGTATTTTTTAATTTTTTTTTTCCTCAATTAACACTGATGGAAGTACTCGTTTTACAGTTGTGAGCATTATTTATTTATTCATTACATTAATAATTTATTTATTTTTATATATTGTATTTTCTCAGAATTGTCGAACTGCATGCAAGATTTTAAGTATCAAATTTGTTGTAAACACTTGTTGAGCATTTTATTGTCAAACATATTTCAATAACTTTTTAGTATACCCGTTTCTTTGTATAAACAGTACGTTACAGTACAAGTTTACAATAACCAAAAAAAATTACTAACACCTAAAAATTCATTATTAATCAAGAATACTTATTACTGAATTTTTATACACAGTCTTCATATATTTTTAATTAAAAAAATTCTATGAATATTACCGAGTGATTCAAAGAGGATTTCACAACTTTAAATGCATATAAAAAATTTATTTAGATAATTTAGATTCGGTTTGTCTTATTTCATAGCAAAACACATCAAGTTTAGACAGCAGTTCGTTAGTACCGAGTTCAGCTACCAGAGCTTTAAACAACACTAGTGATGTGTTATTAAAAGTGGATACATTTACTGATGTGGAACATGCTCGCTGTGTTGCGGTTTCACGATATGTAGTCAGCAACTGCGGAACGTAATTTTTGTAGAATACGGTAGAGAAACTCCTATTAGGTATACAATTTACTTTTGGTACCAAATCTTTGTTGAGACAATTGTTCTGTTAAACATTAAAAATAACCACAACATCCAAGCAGCCCTGAAGCTGTTTGTGGAACAACTCAAAGAAAGCTTTAACGTAGTTTGAAGAAATCAACTTGATTTGCGTTACATTAGATTAGCATTTCACAAAAAACTGTTTGGCGTCTGCACCCGAAGCCATTCAAACTAACCGTAGCTCAAGACATTACCAGATGACACAACATTGTTTGGCTGCAGTTTTATGTGGAAAGAATGAATAGAATTGCAGACGACGAAAAAGTTTTAGACAATGTAATTTTTAGTAATAAGCCAACGTTTCACATCAGTGGCAAGGTAAAAAACCATAACTGCTACCATAATATGACTGCTAACCACAGCTGCAACCATAACTAGTGAATGAATATTTTATTAAATATTGGTGTGAATAGAAGTGTGCCTGAGACGCAGGGGGTGCTAATGTTATACTTTTACGTCAGTTCCAGCATCACCTTGCCTGAGGCAGTGGCTTTTTGGTGGGTCCCACTGTAAAGGCGGTGAACCCCACATACCCAGTATCCGCGGACTACTGGGCGTTTGGTTCAGGCAAACTTTCTCACTTCCAATGGAAATAAAAGATGAAAGCCGCGTCGAACCAAAGTGAATATTAAGTATATTAAGTGACAAATGTGATGGGTTTTTCTATGAAATGAGACCTCAACCAAATTTGAAAGTTATCTCAATAAATTTTTATACTCTTTTAAATTTGTGAAGTCCTTTTTGAATCACCTGGTACAACTACATACGTGTACTGATAAAAATCATATTCATATATTTTAAGATAAAACAAGAGTCACAAGTCTTTAAACTGAATAAATTATCCTTTACATGAGTACGCGGAGAAATAGTTTTTTTTTTTAAATAAATTATACCTCATTTAATAATTAAGATAGATGTTTATAATTTTATCCTTGCTACCAAATAGGCTAGCATAAGTATTACCGGTATTAAACATTTACTCAAGCGGGAATATTGTTAATAATAAATAGGAATTAAACGGAAGAAATGCGCTAAGAAGCAAAGAAATCAAACATTTTCTCAATTTTCAACCTTGAAACATAATTAAGCGTAGTCTAAAAAACTTACACTTTAATATGAAAAAAATAATGAAATAAATTGTTTTTATAATTCTTGTTGAAATTAAGTAATCGGTTTATTGGTAATAAAATTTCAGATTCCGTCATTATACTTTCTAAAAAGATAAAGTTATTTAGATTCAATTCCGGTATAATAAAGTGTTCTAAGCTGTTTTCAATATACAATCATCTTAAACTACCCAGGCTTCTGTCAATACACGTTGAAGTCCTTTGTGCTTTCTATCGATCGGTATTATAAGATGGAATAAAAGGCCACCTCTACAGATTTTAGAATAAGTAAGTAAAGTATTACAATACTTTCGAATTAAAGTATTAAATGGATGAATTTTTATAAATATTGTAATGCTTTCTATCAAGGTTTTCGATTAAAAATATTAAAGATAAACGTTTAATAATGTAAATTGTAATGATTGAAATATATCTATGACAAATTTAATACAAGTAATTACTATATAGAATGATTCACGAAGAATGTATTAAACTTTCAGAACAAGTTTTATTGGTTAAAATAAAGAATAAATTTATCTAAACAGATTCGGTTACGCTTCATTATATTCGTCTGTTAGCGTAGACAAATGAAAGATTTCTTCCTGATTTCTGTGCCTTCAGTAAAATTAAACCAGATTGTAATTCTAAAGACCGAAATAACGGAGTATATATGACTGTTTTATTTGAAATCTGACCTAATTAAATTTAAAAATAAGTTCCAAAACCGTAGTTTAAAAAAATTAAAAGGATTTTGTAAAAGTTTCGAATTCTATGAACACCCTAATAAAATTTTGTTTACAGACGAAAATATGATTATTAAAAGGTCGTTGCTTCACTTTTCTGCATTTTACGTCCGGGATTTATATTTCTTTTTTTTAAATTGTAAATATTTCTTGCTAACTATATATTTTCAAAAAAGATTTGAAAAATATTTTTAAAAATATGAGATTAAAAAAAAAACAACAAAAATTAGATATTTCAATTTTAAGAAGTGGGGGTTGATTTTTTGAAAGAAAAAATAAATTTTATAGACTACTTATGGATGTATTTTAGGTAAAAGATTTGTTTTAATTTAATAAAGCTTTTTTTAAATACATCTGAAGAAAATGTAAATTTTTTTCGCAATAACCCTATCTTTTAATCAACTTTGAAAAATGATCAATGAGTACTCCATATACATAAAAATATATGAGCCAAATTTGAAGAAAATCGGTTTGGTCAATCCTCAGATATAAGGCCAAAAGCAATACGATACACATACGCACGTATATGAATGTATTATGTCTTGGTCAAATGAACTAGTGGATAACGCGACATCGCAAATCAGCTGATTTCGAAGTCGAGAGTTCTAAGGTTCAAATCTTAGTAAAGATTTTATACGGATTTGAATACTGGATCATGTATACCGGTGTTCTTTGGTGGTTTTTTTTTGTTTAATCTCCAGAACCACCACTAAGTATATCTTCAGAGGATGAGATAAATGAATTGTAGCGCGTGTGAAAAATGCCATGCCTGACCGGGGTTCGAACCCGGGACCACAGGATGAAAGGCCGAGACGCTACCACTCGCGCCACGGAGACCAGCTGGGTTTCAATTAACCACACTTCTCAGGAGTGGTTGATATAAGATTGTACAACACTATAGTTTATTCATATCATCCTAATTCTTCCTCTGAAGTAATACCTTACGGTAGTTCCGGAGGCGAAACAGAAAAAGAAAGATGAACTACTTGAATCCTAAAACGTAAAGATTTTCATAAAAAGCCCAATACCCCAATTTTGACATGATTACCATACTTTCTCCTTTAATATAGCTATTCCAGTTATATTCGCCGGGAAAGCAAAATTATATCTACTATTCTAAAAAGTATATTTACTAAAGAAGTTTTTTTTTAACAAACCAAGGCCTCAATAAAAGATTATTTTAATTAAAAATAAAAAAAATATCAATTAATTCTCTTAGAACTGCTCTACCATCAAATTTAAAGTGCTGTACGCCCACCCAAGCGATGGCATGAGAGAAATATTACGATACACTTTCCCTTTAAAAATTAAAATCAATAAAATGAAAATAACGTTGTGGTTCAAAAATTAAATTACCCTTCATAATTCTTTTGGTAAGGAAAGAACAGCATCCTTAAGTATAAAAGTTTGCTGTACACAAATTAGAGGGAACGAAGCAATAAGAAGAAATTAAAACTCTAGACTGTACATCTTTAAAAAAACTATGTTTATTAAGTCATCCTTTTTTTTTTTTTTCATTATTGATTATTTCAATAAATGTATTTTCAGATATTGAAAATTTTGAATTGTAAGGTAAAGAGCGGTACTAGGAAAATATTAAGAAAGTTTGTTTCTAACATTGAAGTTGTTTTGAGGTTAGTTAAAAAACTTTCGATTGAGCTTTATAGAAAGTTTTATCCGAGAGTTATCAAAAAATAAAAGCTTTTAAAGATACTTTAGTGAGTGACCTGTCATGAATTTTATAATGAATTAATCAAATTTTTGTTATTTTATCTAAAATATTAAAATAAAAAAAGAAATTAATAAAATTAATTGAGAAAAAATAAAAATTACCCATCACATTTAGTTTTATCATTTTAATGTTTAATTTCCTAAAAAAATAAAACTCCTTAAATTAATAAAAAATCACTATACTAGGTACAATATATATTTGTTATGTATTTTACAGCTTAATTATTTACTTTGTTAAGGTAATATATCGATTTTGGTCTTTCTGAGTCAAAAGTGTCCAAAAAATCTCATTTCAATAAGATTAAAAAAAAAAAGAACAGAAGAAAATGTCCTTTCAGAAGTAACACATCTTTATGAAAAATTGAAGTGAGCAAAATATTCTAAAAATAAGTTACGAACAAATTAAATAATTATAAATAATTTATTAATAAAACAAAGAATTAATTATTATTTATAAATTATAATAATAAATTGAAATTTGTAAAAAAAAAAAAATTGAAAATATATTTATATATTTTTATAAGAAAAATTATTAACTGGTGTATTGTTTTCTGAGTAGC